>JAYESA010000106.1:0-285000 GCA_036927795.1 Iris macrosiphon | reverse complement strand
CTGAGGATGCCACTGCTCCTTTTGTGTTGTGCATTCCTGCATACTACTGAAACTTGCTTGATGACTGCTGCACATTGCTACTGCTCTTTGCAGTAAATGCACCGCCTTCCAATACTCCCTGCAGTTGGTCACTGCACCTCTGAATGGCTGCTACTCCTCTCCTTCGGTTGTGCACCTACAGCTGAACGCATTGCCTGCACAGTGACTCCATATCTCCGTGCATGAGTTGCACTATCTCAGAGTTATTGATGGTGCGGGATACACACCGTCTCACTGCAGCTTGGCTGCATATACTGCTCCTTGCATAACTTGCTGTGCACTCGATGTGTACACTCGATAAAATCTGCTGCATGCTGAAACTGATGTACATGCTCAATGCTTGCTGTATAGTTTCTTGCTGGCACTGCTTGCTATCTGAGTGCCACTCTGAATTTCTGCTACATCTTTCCTGCCCTCCCATGGCTGTGCACACTGCTTGCAGGCTCAATTCATTGGCTCTGCACATATTGAAGTTGGCCACTGCTACTGCATCCAGTGTGCCCGACCTCCCCCTTAAATGCTGGGAAGCTGCTACTGCTCTCTCCCTTAATGCACTTGGCTGCTGCTCTCTGTTTTTACTGATACTATACAGTTGCACTGCACATTATTCCCCATTCGTTTGCTGCACAGTGCTGATATGCAACAGTCCCGATCTCCTCACTCACTAGCACACTCACACACATATAACTATATGCATACACCTATACACGTATCAATATATATATGTATAAACTCTCAACTATACACACACACACACACACACACACACACACACACACACACACACATATATATATATATATATATATATATATATATATATATATATATATATATATATATATATATATATATATAATCACACACACACACACACACACACACACACACACACATATATATATATATATATATATATATAATCACACACACACACACACACACACACACACACACACACACACACACACATATATATATATATATATATATATATATATATATATATATATAAACCCTCATACATATACATATAGATATATCAAAACTCTCTCTCTCTCTCTCTATATATATATATATATACATACACATATAGCTATATACACTTATGTATACTATATACTATAAATACATACATAATACATATATATCATACACTATATCTCATACATATGTATATACACAAGCACACATAGAAATGAGGACAATAAACCAAACACGTGGAGTGCACCGCACCCGTATCACACTTATTCTATGATACGCTTGCGATACGGCTCCACCATACAACCAAACGTATCCCGAAGGAAACGATCAAGTCTAATACACTAAATATGAATATTACGTATAGTAATTAGATCAACTACGTGTCCGTGTCAAGAATTGATGTGCACAAATCTCCGTGTCGGAGGAAAACCCCCAAAATCAATATGTTTCATCAAATTGACGAGATACGGCCTACACGTACCCAATTGTGGACACGACACTAGTCACAAACAAACATTCATATGTCAATTTGATCTATTAGACCAATTGACAAACACAACATGTGTTAATCTCAGAATTCTTCTAAAATTGACACAAAAATGCATATAACTTCCACCATAGGTCTCCTAGGAACCTAAAACCAAATCTTATGATTAGCCTATGCATGTGGGTTGGTTTCTCATGGTTAAATATCAGATTTAGAGTCTACTACAAGAGAAAAAATTGAAATATACCTATTGGGAGATGGATTCCCAATAAAAATATCCAAATATTGAATGTAGCCTCCTTCTTGTAGATCTTGGCCTCCTCCTTGTAGATCTTAGCTTCTTTCTTATAGATCTTTACTTTTTTCTTATAGATCCTTGTTGTAGTAGCCTCCAATGAAGAATAGGGAAGGAATTTGGGTGAAAATTTGTGAGGAAATAAAAAAATTAAAAAAGGAGAAAAAATCTAGATCTACATGAAATAAGAAATGAGAAGAGACTCTCTCTCTCTCTCTCTCTCTCTCTCTCTCTCTCTCTCTCTCTCTCATCCCTCCTAATGTGGCCGGCCCTAACCCTCTTCCTCAAGCAATATAAAATGTCCAATTTGTCCCTTGAGGCCTCTTATGAAGAAATGAGGTTCTAGTCTAATGGTTTCACTAGTTAATTCATCCTCCTAATGAATGGGTCTAAACTTGGGCTCAATCTAAACTAACATATAATGTTGGTTCCATGCATCTAACTAAACTAGTTAGGTCTACTACACAAGTCCAAAATAAATCTAACACTAACAATAAATAAATAATACACATGCACAATATTTAAATACAATAAATCCTAAATTAAAAATACCCAGAAACTACCATTGATTGAAAAAGTGAGGGTGACAATCCTACCCGCCTTAGAAAAAATTTGTCCTCAAAATTTAGATAATCGTAACCTACATCTAGTCCTCTCAGAGGAAAATCAGGATACATCGTTGTGTTTGCGACTGCTGATCTCTCTATCTTTATTTACTTACTGTCACTTTATATTTAGACTATAAGCAACTGTGTTTATTTTAATTGGGTAATTTTTATTTTGCTACATATACACGCACTCTATTCACCCCCCCCCCTCCCTTTAGAGGTGCTTATTCGATCATACAATTTGTATCAGAGCAGGTTATATTATACTTGTGCTTAGACTATACACTCTAGAGTAGAACACATTGTTAACGTAAAATTTATCTTCACATGAGAGGGCCAATCCACAAATAGACCCCCACTATTTGATGGAACCAATTATACTTATTGGAAGACACGAATGAGCTTTTATTTAAAATCACTTGACTTTGATTTATGGGCAATTGTTACTAATGGCTACAAAAACCACTAAGAATTGTTGTAGATTGTAACGACCCGCACCCGGTTTAGGAGCACGAGTGCGTGGGTACGTCCAGCCTACGCCACAGCATCGGCGGTAGAACGCTGTCTAGGTCCTGTAACTAACTAATCAAACTCACGTGAATACCTAACTCCATAAGGAGACGTGGATATCATAAAATAATGTTAGAAATACTCAATCACCTAAACTAAAGCACGATGAGATATCAAGGCAAACAAAGAAATACAAGACAAGTCTAACGACAGAATAATCATACCTACAATCAGTAACATCCAATCCCCAAGTGTGTCAGAAACAAGTCCACTAAGGTCACAGTCTGGAAAATGTTTTCCAGTCAGGAAGGAGCAAAGTACATCTCTAAATAGCAGTTCTATATTAATGATATAAACTATGTAGCAGTTCTAGATAGAAATATACGAGATGCATGTATAGGTATGATAAATGTACAATAAAAGAAATACTGGAAATACTGTAAGTAAATGCAGGAAAAGAAACAATATGTCAACGAGCAAGAATCCTATGACTAAGTGTGTGAGTACTAGCTTTAACATGTGATCGGCTTGGGAACTTGATCAGGCTGGTTACATGTGATTAGCTATGATTCATGTAAGGTCAGGCTAACCGTTGGTTAGCTATGATGCATGTAGAGGTCAGGCTAATCACACGTAACAGCTATGAAGCATATAAATGGTCAGGCCGTACCCGACGTGAGATGTGGGGTGAGCTATGATGCATGTAGAGTTGGGTATGATCACATATCTATACTAAAATACTCTCCACCCCCGACTGGTATAGTAGATCCAATCATGGTACGCTATGGCACGGAATTCCCTAGGGATGTAGCAAATCTCCCCGGGACTCAGTGTCTGTACATGCACAAGATAACAAGGAAACAAGTCTTGTACAAGCTACACCATGAATAAGGAATAACATCTCATGACGAGATCCGTGTATACCAATCCGTGTAACCAGCGTGTCAAGAGCATGGATATCTACACTAGATACAGTAAACATAGGGGATATCATAAATAAGAAACTACTCAGAGAATGTACTCGCCTGTGGTCCTGAGCGATGAGTGAGGATCGATGTCCAAAATGGAGTCACAAGAACCTATATATAAGATATCAATGTAAATAGGGTGAAATGAAAGATGGCATGAATAACTAACCAATAAATGATATTTCTAGGTCATATCTAGGTCTAGGCTAGGTTAACCTTGTTACTCTAGGCTTTAAGTTAATACTACACAATATTTACATACTAGGCATTTAGTATAGATATAACTCCTATATAGATTCTAAGGTATTATTAACTCTATCTAACCCTTACCTAAACTAGTATTCCAAATGCAACCCTTAACTCAATTAAACTCCCTTACTGAAATTTACTGTCCACCACTCATTACTCACACACAGATACACTGATACTGAGATACTAAACCATCACTTACTGTTATCTCACACAGGTATCCTACACTGACCTACACATACTGAACTGAAATAGACTAATTCCCTCTCTGAACAATTATCTTCCCACTGAGACACACTAACACATGTTCACAGTCACTGAACTACACACTAATACCTCACTGAGAACACACACTAATATCTCACTGAGAACACACACTAATATCTCACTGAGAACAACTGAGAACACACACTAATATCTCACTGAGAACACATACTAATACCTCACTGAGATCACACTCTAATACCTCACTGAGAACAACTGGGAACACACACTAATATCTCACTGATTCTAATACCTCACTGAGAATACTGAGAACACGGGCATTGAGATCTAAGGCTCACACACACCTTACTCTAGGTCTCAACTCCCAATACACTGTACACACAAATTAACTCACTGCACACACAGGTTTACTGATCTGGGTACACAGGCACTTAAGCTCACTCACACACACAGATTTTACTCTCACCTAACTGATACACATGATATACCCAGCCACACACACTCTCACAGGTTTCTGGATACTGATACATAGGCACAACACTGCCACACACAGTAAATCTCTTACACACACACACTGGTTCTCACTGCTCAGCTGCACACACTGATTTTACACCCTGTATACTATAATCTAACTGATACCCTGTTCTCCTACACTGACACACAGGTATCTAACTAATACACACAAGTTCACTTAGATACTCACTCACAGCTATACACATAAGTGAACTAACACAGCACAACACAAGATATTCTAACACTGATACACACAGGCAACACAGTACACATAAAACTGCCTACTGATACATAAACATAAATCCTACACTACATTGATACATAAACTCACCACTCTTAGAACTCTACACACTGACACACCTCTAAGTCCTGGAATACACACAACACTAGAGTTCTAGGCTCATACTGATACATTAGGTTCTCTTATACACATACACACTTAGATATGGGAATACCCAGCTACACATTGGTTTTCTGAGATAATACACCCACAGATTTTGGATATACTGAATACACACAGGTACTTCTAACTGAGACACAGGTAGACACAGATTACTGATACACATGCCTCTCACACACAAAACCCGACTGTGCACACACAAACTCCCCACAGTGTCTGGTACACAAGGATACAGCCAGTTATACTGAAACCTCACCTGGCTGTGCACAGGACCCCCAATGCACACAGCACACACAGTCCAACTCTAAAACTCGACTGCTCACACCCTTCAAAACAACCAACACCACCAAATACACATGCATAGATGTGTATATATATATACCATACATTAAAATAGGTTATATTGAATAGATTAGAAAGTTATTCCCTTAGTAATCATTTCATCAAACATATGCAGTGCAGAAAAACGAATTTACATACAAACCCATAAATTCCCAATCCAAACCCTAAGAACCGAGATCTAAACCATACATTGGGAATGAAATCGGTCCACTAGCAAACCCCTAGGGTTAGGGTTCACGAAATTGGGGGAAAATCCAATGTAGGTCACCAAAACCCAAATCAAAACCCTAAATCGAAATCTAAACAATAGGGGGTTTTCCTAATGGCAATAAACAACAGAAAACAGAATTAACAGGATAGAAATTCGGATTTTACCTATAGGGAGATGGTTTCCCTATGAAGGTTCTTCTTCCCCAAGGTTCCTTGACCCAAGCTCCTTGCTTCCCTTTGCTTTGGAGGTGGAAGATGGAATCCTAGGGTTTGATTCCGAATTTGGGGGTGGGGGAAATGGCTTTTCTAATGGAGGCTAGGGTTTGTTTCTTCATGAAGGAAAAAGGGTTGAGGGTGGCTCCCTTTTATATTAAAAACTAGGTTAGGGTTTCAAATGCATAGGATTAGGTTAATCCCCCATGTTAGGTCATGAAGAACTTAATTAACTAAGGTTTAGTCATTCTAGGGTTTGAGGTTCAAACCTAAAATTGGAATTTTAGGGTTTCTCTAGAATTTGGTTTTCAAATTAGGGTTTAGTCATTAGGGTTATAGTCCTAATGAGTTCTAGGGTTTGACCTAAACCAAACACAACTAACAACATATAAACAGTTTTAAAACTCAACAGATTAATTAAATACATAATTATTCAAAATAGTGAAATTACACAAATGCCCTAATCTGAAAATGTGGTAGTGACATAGATGGTGCACTTGTAGATAAGCCACATGACAAGTATACTGATCACGAGAAAAAAATAAGCTAGTTTAGATGTTCGTGCTATTAATGCCTTATTTTGTGATGTAGACAGGACAAAATTCAACAGGGTATCTACTCGCATGACGTCACATGAAGTATAGAAGTCTTCAAGATGAAGGGACGTCACAAGTCAAAGAATCAAAGATCAGTCGGCATACTCAAGAGTATGAAGTCTTCAAGATGAAGTCCAACTAGACCATTACACAAATGTTCACTCGGTTCCTTGATATTGTAAATCCTTTGTCATCCCTTGGCAAAGAATATAACAACCACGAGAAGATTCACAAAGTTCTTTGGGGACTCACCAAGAACTGGGACCCCAAGGCTACAGTAATCATCGAAGGGAACGACCTCACTGCAATGACACTGGAGACACTCATGGGCAAACTAATGACACATGAGATGGACCTCCAAGACCTCGAAGAGTCAGCAACCAAGGAGAAGGCGATTGCACTTAAAGCGCATCACAAGAGGCGGCGTTTGACGGCGATGTCCTGTGCAGCGTGACCAAGGGAGGCGGCGCCGCATACGGCTCCGGCGATGCATGCTTCTACGACTACGCATGCGGCCTAGTGTCGGATAGCGCATATGCTGCCTTGAGCTTTCTCAGGCCGCATATGTGTTGTTTTCCTCTATATATAGAGGAGCTTCTCTTTCTTTGAAAGAGAGAAAAAACCGAAAGCACTAGAGCAATATGTGGCCGCAGTGAGCACCCTTCCACAAAGTATTTTTCGGGTGATCCGAAGGTGACCAAAAGCGTTCCAGAAGTTCTCGTGTGAACTTGCTGGATCCTGGAGGTAGTTCGTCGTATAGCGCGAACTTACTTTGAGCTCCGGTGGTTTTGATCACCCCAGCAAGGATTTTCCTTCTTTGTATTTCTTTTCTTTGTTTTTGTTCCTTCTCGTTGTAGCGTCTGCGAACGTAAAGAGAAGAACGGTCTTCTGATTCTTCTTGTATTTGCATTTTCTTTGGGTCGTCAGTTTGTAACATGTTCCTAGTTTAGTGCTTCTGTGGAGTTGTGTGTTACTATGGAGAAACTCTTGTGTGGATCTCAGTGTACCAGCTTTTGTAGAAACTAACTTTTGTATGAGTCTCTACTTTGTGGATCTTCTCTACTTTGATTTGGCTTCGGGACTAACAATATATAGCTGCAGTAATATGTTCTCACAGAAGAGACAATATAAGAGGTAAAAGATGCAAGACAACTAAATAGTGAATCCTCAACCTACCCATTACTCAAGACAAACTTTAAACGAAACGGAAAAAAAAAAAGGATTGTTGAGTAAAGACTTCTATTACGGTTACAGCCTAGTCACATCCAGTCATTACTCAGTCCTATATATGGCAGAAGTCACTTTTTTTTTTCTTAGGTATACGACGTAACTCTCGAGACATTGCGTATGTTTGTTTGTTTTTTTGGTCCACTACCTCCAACTTCCATCATTTATTTATAAATGGAATGAATAATACGTCCACGTGACTCGATCCACTGATCTTTTACCACCCAATCAGAATCTTATGTCTCTCTCCAAAAACTACAAAGATCACGCGAGTTCGGCTGGTAAAAGTCACTCATAAAGATGCAACTTACAGTTAAAACATAATCACCCTGACATAAATTGGAATGACACACTCAAAACATCAGTTTTATTTCACTAAATAAATATAGTTACAAACAAAGAAGAGATTACACCAATTTTTCCATCACATGAACCAACTGATGAGTATCTTAGGCCAGTGCCTCAAGCACGCTGAGCTGTCATCTACATCCCCATGCCCACAAGTAGTATATCGCCTTCCATGCGTAATCATTCTTCGGATATGTGAACAAAAAAGGAATATAAGAGCAGGAGCAGAAAGAACATTCATGTCGTCCTCAATTTATTGTTCAATCGAATTACTAGAAGCCCACGAGTCAGGAAGGAGGAACTTCGAGGTTACATCTGCTTTCAAGGATAATATTGACTTCAGATGATCATATTGGAAGCGATGTGAGGTCCATCGTATCCAGATTCACTTCAAGAAATAAAAAGTGTCCAATGATCTGTAGTTTTCATGCTCACAGGATATTAGAGCAAAGGTAGATAGGATACAGACTTGGAAGATTAACTAGCAGCTATATTCATCTTTTACAGCAAAAATCTCAATTGGCATGAGAATATTCTGCCTATATTCTGATGAGAAGATGGAGCAAGGAATGATATATATTATTTATGTAACTATTGAGTGACATGGGGAAAATAATCCTTTCTTAGTAACTGCAGGCTCCTCCTGAAGAAGAGGATCAGTGTCACCATTCAGATAAGAGACCTCTGGAAGTTCTTCTCTCCTTTTATAACCGGCCCAAGTAACTACGTATAAGCCGAAGACAATCAAAACTCCTCCAATAATGCTGCAAACACACGAAGGTAACAAAGAACCAGTTCATATATAAATTCTACAATCAATAATGTACATTAGAAAGGACACAACAAAAATAATAAATCATAAGATGAAAAGCTAATCCAATTGGTATATGGATTGAGTGAAACCTTCCGAGATAGATGGAGCTCCCAAGGAATATCATTGACAAGAATGCAGACATTGCAGGCTGAAGTGGATAATATAGAGCCACCAATGCAGGCCCAAGAATTTTATTGGACCACGTAGTAAGTCCGTAGTTAAGAGCAGAAGCTCCAATTCCCTGTATGAAATTAAAATGAGAGACGACCCAAATGTTTCATTAAGTATACTGACCCACATAATGCACATTTATTAGTACTAGAGCATAAAACGTAAAATCAAAAATTGAACTATACACTAGAGTGCATACGACGAAGTGTCTTTGCTATGAAGCAAGATGATTTATTTGGACAGGAAGTAGTCAGGTATACTAGTCTCGAAAAAGTATACAAAGACAGACTCTGATGACAGCTGCCAGCATGGATAAGGAGCACTGTACATATATCGGGGATGCAGATGGCCAAAATTGAAGTTAAATCTCATGAGCAACTCCATAATATTTACATGGCATACCCGGGTTGTCTAAACTGTTAACCTTACAGAATTTACAAGCGAAAACCTTAATATCATAATGTAAAAACTTACAGAATATAAAATGGCAATCATCTCAGATCTTGTGATTTTCCAGTCCTCATAACCATTGCTTGCAAGTAATCCCGATATTACCATGAAGAAAGCCCCAAAAGCATATATGTATGCAGTCAATGATATGCAGGCAGGATACTTTGTCAAAACTGGAGCCTGAAATTCAGAGGCTCAGAGGATGATAATAATATGAAAAATCAAGCAATACAACCAACGATAGGTAAGAGCACAACTTTATATTGTAGCTACAACTTCATAATATATCTATGGAACCCTATAGCTAAATCAATCATACCATTAAAGAAGAAGGTTTCATAAATTTAAAACGGTCCCATTCATTGAGACTTCTCAAGCTAAAGAACATCCAATAATTAAAAATCCTAATTGGGTACCTTTTTCCCATCATGCATCCACTTGAGAGGTATAATTCAGAATGCCAAAACAAGAAAAAGAATTTCATCTCTATCTAACACACGCATCCATTCTCACCCTCCTTGCTTCATCGTATATATATACATCTTCTCTATTATCACTTCAAGGACAGAATGATGTTAGGAACTTTGATGCAAAATCACAACTAACTTTAAAGCTAATTTGATTTGGTTTAGCGTCAGGGCTAGATGGTTATCTAGGATTGGGATTTATATTTTGGTCATAAAGATATTCTAGGGACTATACTAATTAACCAAGTTGATTCCTTTTAAGATTAGTTAGTTGTGTAGGATTAGATTTTATGTTTGGTTATAAATAGATATCCTAGAAATTATCATAAAAAATTAATTTGTCTCATGACCTGACCCGATCATGATATTTCACTTATGATCTGGACTGGTCGACCCAATCATGATATTGAAGGATGGGACCTTTTCTCGAAAAACTCCGGATCCTTTTATGTTTGGTTATAAATAGATATCGTAGAAATTATCATAAAAATTAATTTGTCTCATGTTTAGGAATCATCTTTTGTTTAGGGCTAGAATTTCTTTTGGCAATAAATAATGACCCTTGGATTGTCAATAATAATTGATACTCATAAGATGTTGATAGGCATCAATAGAGGAAGGGGAGGAAGAAATAGAGGCAAGAGGAGCAATTGATTTTCTCAAATACTCTTGGACCTTATTAGGTGTAATATTTGCAACTTTTTTGGACTTCTCTTGTGTATTCTCTAGGGTTAGGACTGTAAAGTTGTAGCAGGTTTTGTAGCTCTCGTAAAACCTTGTTTAGTATGATCTCGCTCTCTTGGAGGTTTTTTCAGTGTGGGTTTCCAGTTCTCCTTATGCACTTTTTTTGGTGTGATCTTTATTTCTCTACGGCCACAAGATTTTCATTGTGGTCAAGGTTTTGTTGTGTACTTGAAATGCTCTTTGCAAGTACAAACTTTCCAACTTCTCAAAAAGCCCCATAATTGTATTTTTATCCATAACGTTGAAGCAAGGTTCACATTATAGAATCGGTATCAGACCCTTTTTATGAGTATCGGGATCGGCGGTATTGACATTATTAACAGTTCCGGATCGGATATCTGATTTTTTTAATCAAAAAACAAATAATTATTAACAATGTATAATTTTAAGTATTTTATGTGGCATTTCTTAGTAGTTTTGAAAATAAATAAAATAATAGTCACCCTTATTGATTGATTTACATGTGATAATTTTTTTTCTTCAATTTACATACTTTTACAACCTTACTATGCTTTTATTATACCCTTATTGATTGGTCTTTTCGTTCAATTTTTTCAACCGAATTGATTGAAAAAGAGACCTCCAATGTCGGTATTGGTCAATATCGGTAGCAGACGGTATCGAATCAGGACATGTCAAACCGTATCGATATTTATCGTATCATATGGGTATAAATTGATACGGCAAACAATGCATTGAACAGTGCATTAAAGATCACACTATCCTATAAATACTAGTTGTTAATATTAGTATCACGCATCTCCAACCATTGCTCTTTATCCTTCATCACCCATGACTTGGGTTTTTCCAACATGACTTTGTGAAGATCATGTCGCACCAACATATCTTTGATTATTCTCTGCCATAGCTTGAAGTTTCCCTTGTCGCCAAACATCTCCATCGCAAATTGTCCGTGTTTTCGTAGATGTCGTCGCCATTGTCGCTCTTCTGGATCTTCAAACCAAAGCTCTAATACCACCTGTTGAAAATAAATGAAAAAACTATTCCCCAAAAGATTTACAACGGGAACTATAATGAAAGTTAATATCATTAGATTCCCGGTGTAAAAGATGAAGGAATGATGATTTACTGAGAAGATTTCCCCCCACCAAAAAAGAAACACCCAAGTCACATAACCCTTCATCACTTCACCCACTCCTCTCCGACCTTCCTCCCAATTCTATATCTATCTCTTTACAGTTCTATTATGTTTAATCATTGCAGCACTCTTGCATGTGATTTCTCGATCAATTTTGACATTTATTTTCCAATTGGTCTCTTCTTCTGATTACAGATAATGCCCAGACATTTTTTGCACGCATGAAACACCCACTTTTTGTATTTTCTGTTGAAGTGGTTTTTGTCATTGTATATGCATGTCCGTCATGATGTACAACTTCTTTCATTGTCCATTTATTTCTCTAGTCTCTAATCAAGTTGTTATAACTTGTCAAAATCTATGCTCTTGTTAGGTGGAAATTTTTTGTGCATCAATAAGGACACTTTTATTAAGTTTACATATTCAATGTTATTCCTAAAGTGGCATAAAGTTACACACTAATGAGTCATGACAGTCTGAGGTTGCATGGTTATGGGTATTTTATATAGAAGTGTAAAGATCGAGTTCTAGATTGATGATTCTAATTCGATTAGCTGTAGAAGTCGCGATTGTGAGATCCATGTATCTTGAGTTTTGGGCCCTGACCATTTAGGTTCATGCCCATCAAAATACAGTCCAAGGGAGATGAGGTAGCAGTCAGCGAATCATATTGTGAAATGTTGTGGCTAACACCGTCTCCCAAGAATTTGGGTTCCCTTTGGCAATCAAGGGAGGAGGAAGATAAGGTATTGTTCTCATACCATGTGAATGTTATGTTGCTCCCATTAAAATATAATACCCAAGTATATGTACATCAGTCCAACAATACAAAAAAGACAAGGGAGGGCAAAAGATGTGCTAAATGAGATATTTCTAGGTTCAATTGTAAATTCTGATAGAGAACATACATTCTAGGCACTACTTTGATTTATTCAAGACAGTAAGCTTGGTTTCACCAATGAAATAAAGATACTAGATAACTTGAGAGCTTCATAGTTTTTTAGAAATTGAGATTAGGTTCTTCTTGTCTACAAGATGGCTTAGTTTTAGCATCCATGTCATGTAGGTTGTAAGATTCAAATGTACTGTTCGCCTTTGAATCTTGAGACGAAATACTGAATGCAGATAATTCACTTACAATTTGATAGTTGCAATTGTCTCCTTATGTTGGGCGCAGCCGAAATAAACCCAAGAAAATCAAAAAATATCTCAAAGAAAGTTCACAATCACAAAGACAAGGATTTACGTGGTTCGGCCAATTTGCCTACTACCACAGACGAGGGTGATTCAATTTCACTATGAAGAAGAAAAAGAATTACAATTGCTCTCAACACTTCTCTCCTTGCTCTCAAGAACTCTCTACAAAAAAGCTCTCTCTCAAAACTTTTGTGTTGAACTTATTCAACAATTTTTTTTGCTCTCTTATGTCGAACTTATTCAACAATTATTGAGCACAATTTGATATGTCTCAAGGAGAAAGCTTTGGCCCATTTATATAGCATATCATATGTCTATACATGAAAATCCAACATTATGTAGGAATATGAATTCAATCTTATTCTTCAAAGATATGGTCAAATCCAACATTATGTAGGAATAGAAATCCAATCTTATTCTTGAAATATATGGCCAAAGGTCAAACTCAATCTTCTTCAAAGATATGGTCAAATGGTCAAAGTCAATCTTCTTCAAAGACATGGTCAAATATATTTTCCTTCATATCTCCACAAAATCAAGCCGACACACTTCTCCACCGCGCAGCTTCACCAAATCAACCATTCATTAATCCTGCCCGAAGGGCTCCCAAGCAATAGGAAGGACTTGGAGCAAGTCCAAGCAATGTTGGAACTTGGCTCCAGAAACAACCTTAGTCAACATATCAGCGGGGTTGTCCTTAGTATGCACATTTTCAAGTGCAATATCTCTGTCTTCTATAACATCCCGTAGGAAGTGGTAGCGAACATTAATATGCTTGGTCTTTGCATGATGGACTTGATTTTTTGCCAAGTGGATAGCACTCAAGCTATCACAATGCACATCAACTACATCGTGCTTCACCCTCAAGTCATTAATCAAGTCGCGAAGCCATAGGCCCTCTTTCACTGCCTCTGTCATTGCCATATACTCTTCTTCCGTAGTCGACAAGGCAACTGCATCCTTCAACATAGACCTCCAACTGACTGGCGCACCATGTAGAACAAACACGTATCTTGACATACGCCTATCCAGATTACCAGCATAGTCTGTACCCACATATCCACCGACCTGACTAAAGTCTCCACCAAAGTGTAATCCTACTTCAATGGTGTCCTTCAAGTACCTGAAGGTCCTCTTCGCATCCTCCTAGTGCTTCTTTCCTCGATTGGCCATAAAATGACTAACCACACTTACGACATGTGCAATGTCTGGTCGAGTGCACACCATAGCATACATCAAGCTGGAAATTGCACTCGCATAAAGAACTCAAGCCATGTGCTTCTTCTCCTCATTTGTAGTAGGGGATAAGTTGATTGAAAGCCTAAAATGACCAGCCAAGGGGGTAGAAACACACTTTGCATCTTCTATATCAAAACAACAATGATCTTCTCAATATAAGACTTCTAAGACAAAGACAATCTTCGTTTCTCCCTCTCCCTTTTAATCTTCATCCCCAAAATTTTCTTGGCTCCACCCAAGTCCTTCATCTCAAACTCCGAGCTAAGTTGAGACTTCAGTTTATCTATCTCTACCATGCTTTTTGAAACAATAAGCATATCATCCACATAAAGCAATAGATAGATATAACCTCCACCACGAAGTTTATGAAAGTAAACGCAACAATCATACTTACTTCGGATAAAATCATGACGTGTCATGAAGGTGTCGAACAGCTTGTACCATATGTCTATACATAGAAATCCAACATTATGTAGGAATAGAAATCCAATCTTATTCTTCAAAGATATGGTCAAATCCAACATTATATAGGAATAGGAATCCAATCTTATTCTTCAAAGATATGGTCAAAGGTCAAAGTCAATCTTCTTAAAAAATATGGTCAAATTTTCAAAGTCAATCTTCTTCAAAGATATGGTCAAATATATTAGTCAATCTCCTTCAAAGATATGGTCAAATATATTTTCCTTCACCTTAGATTCACACGACCCCCTTATTGAGATATTAAATTGTACATAAAAAAAAGTGTCACCACCGTGATGGAGAGAAAAGAAATAGTCGGTGTGTCTGGAGCCTTGCATTTTACTAATTGTTATGAAAGAAAACAAGTTGAACAGTAAGGAATAGTGATTTTGATGGTATCTATGAACAATCATCAGGTTAGCATCCAAATTAGTCTGTGCAAGAAAGGAAGTGATCTACAATTTCATGCATGTTCCTCTATATATAAAAATGTATTTATATATAGTGCAACTTGTATCCAACTATTCTTTTAAGACCAATTAGTAGGAAGCGCTAAGCAGAAAAATATAGTTGATGAACTTTATGAACTTCTACCAAGTGCATCAAAATTACACAAATGCACGGTTTAAACAAATATTAAAATGAAGAGTCGGTGCTCATAGTTAGATACAAGAAAATACGCAATCCAGTTGCAAGAGTAAATTTGAGCAAGAAACATATAAGCTTGACAACTAATAAAAATCTAATATGAAAATTGTTAATAATACAAGAGCTTAATAACCAGTAGCAGGAAATTCGAATTATATGCAACTGAAGCAAAAAAGACGGGAAAAACATCAGGAAGGGCTTAAGATCACTGCTCATAAGAACTGTCACAACTATTAATGTTGCAGATGACAAATTAAATGCAAGACCTTTTATGGCAATTTCTTGTGCAATTATGCCTAAGATGATATAGCATCAGGCATATCTTAGTCTTGGCACTCGAGGAAAGGGCAAGCGCTGCTGGCTACATACATTTGAATATCAAGCATGAAAACTGTCAACCTAAAATAAAATGAGTATAATAGGATAAAAGAAAAAACGACCAATTAAGTACAATGTTTCAAGAATGCAACAAGCTGCAATTATAAAGAGGTTAGCATTTTCCCTAAAGGTACTAAAGCAAAAGGAACTATGGCAACAAGATGTACAAGATGTAACCTTCCAGTAGACGTGTGAATGAAGCTGACAAAAAGAAGTGCATAAAAATTTCATCCAACTAACAAAATTTGTAATATTGCTCCGAGAAGAAGGAAGAAGGAGAGTTTTCTTGTTGGTTTCCATGTGTCCCTATGCTAAGATAACAAAAACAGAATGATATATAGGTACCAACACCAACCCAGCACATTAAATGACCATCAATAGAAATTAACAGGGATTTAATGACTAATTAACTAGCCAACTGTCCAATTGAGCAATTAAAGGTTAATAGAAGGGGAAAAAAAAACGTTTAGAGAGGAAGAAGAAAGTAAGAACAGGTTGATAGCCTGCAAGACATGGATCCATAAGAGAGTAGCAGATTCAAATAGGTAAGATCTCAAGTTGTGTTGCTTAGCACTGATTATCATATATGACAGGAAGTGATTTAACAAATGAAACATAGAATTGATCTTCTGAAGCCACTACTGCTACAGGAGTGGCCACTTGTCTGAACTTGACCATCCTCAATTGCAACACATATTGCAGTACTCACTTTTAACTGATAGAACAAAACGAGGTTCTAAGACATTGTGATGCTCATGTATATATCCAGTTAATTCAACAAGTGATTTTGTAAATCTAGAGTATGCTCTGTTCCCTCTACCAACTGATAGAACAAAACGAGGTTCTAAGGACAAGTCTTCCAAGTTAAACCTTTGTAACAAAAACACCAATTGATTGATATCCAACAGATAATTCACTTACTATTTGATAGTTGCAATTGTCTCCTTAGATTAACACGACCCCCTTATTGAGATATTAAATTTTACATAAAAAAAATGTCACCACCATGATGGAGAGAAAAGAAATAGTTGGTGTGTCTGGAGCCTTGCATTTTACTAATTGTTATGAAAGAAAACAAGTTGAACAGTAAGGAATAGTGATTTTGATGGTATCTATAAACAATCATCAGGTTGGCATCCAAATTAATCTGTGGAAGAAAGGAAGTGATCTACAATTTCATGCATGTTCCTCTATATATAAAAATGTATTTATACCTGTAATACGAGAAAAGTAGCCATGCAAAAGCAGTTTGCGATCAAGCAGAGCACACCAATATGCCAAGTATCAAGACCAAACCAGAGGAGGCCGTGGTGAGTAGTATTAGCAGCAGCACCAGCACCTATGATATGATGAGTTTGAGCAGCTGGTAGGTGGTCTACATGAGCATCCCCCCCAATCACACTTGGGCCTCTATACAAGACCATGAGAAGGGCCCCTGAAATGCAAACAAGTGTGCCTAGAACCTTCATCCGACCTTCATTAGTAAACAAGCTGACCGTCTCAATGCTGCAGGCAGGCAGGCAGCAGAATGATGAATCAAATAGAGAGAGGTTAATTGATTTGTTATATATTAGTGGGAAAATGGGAATTGTGATTGACCGACCAACCGACCTACCGTATGATTACTGCGAGGATGAATGTAAAGACGGGTATGGCAGGCTGGACAGCGGCAGCATAAGATGGATTGGTGTACTTAAGACCAAGAAGAAACAAGAGCTGGTTCCCAAAGATGCTGCAACAGTAAAAACATACGTAGTTATATATATATATATATATATATATATATATATATATATATATATATATATTGTAAGAATGTTAATTGATAATTGAAAGTGTGGGGAATGATATAATACATACCCAGTGAAGCCAAGGATGAGAAAGGAGGACAGGAGTTGGCGGTTCAGCGGAGGACGGGACCTTCTGCCAGAGCCATACAAACAAACACACGCCCGCAATTAATATTGTTAGTTCCGAGGCTTAATCAAATATGATAGAACCAGAAGTTGAAATCGAGATCAGGAGTTCACACAAGAGTTCCCTTCCTGATATCTCTCGATCCAACAAAAAGATTATATATAGAATCTGATTACAACTTGAAACAAGATATCAAAAGAATCAGAAAAAACTATCTTCTCGTTCTTCCTTATAATCGCAGTTGCAAACGGATAGAACGGAGATTACAAATTGCAAAAGAGAAGAGGAAGAAGAAGAATAAACTATGCTTGCTGAGGCGATGAAGATCATCATTGCTCAAAGTAAGATTCGTCCCACACGATCTGCTCCCAGGAACCAGCAAGTTTACGTAGAACTTCTGGAACGCTCGTTGTCACTTCCTTGCTTGGACTCGCACGAACTTCCTGGACTGCAATGGCAGCTGCTGCAACTCTCTTCGTCTCCTCTATTTCGAAGTAAGTTCTCAATGTAGTCACGAAGAGAGTATTTATAGAGGAGTCTGACAGCCCATTAGTTACAAAAAGATTGGAATGAATTAAATTCATATCCCACAAGATTGGAATGAATTAAATTTAAATCTCATATGATTGATTTCAATTAAATTCAAATCCCACATGAATAAATTTAAACCCTACATGATTGGAATGAATTAAATTCAAATCTCACATGAATGATTTAAATCCTACATGATTGGAATGAATTAAATTCAAATCCCACAAATATCGGATTTAAATTAATGACTAAATCTTTCCATAACTAATTAAATCTATCCGATAGCAGCGGACCCGCATGCAACCGCTCATGCGGCCGCTCATGTCGTAGCGTATGCGGCCGCGCAAGAAGCAACGCATGCGGCCGTCCATGCGACCTCTCTTGCAGCCCGCTCATGCGTCCAGCTCATGCGGCCGGCGCATGCAACAGCGCATGCAACTCGCGCATAACCGAGTGCATCAAATGCGCACGAGCCTGCCAGTGCATCAAATGCGCATGCGTCGATGCTGACGTGTAAAGTGCAAAGTGCACCAACAAAGCGCCACTCTTCGCCCTTGAGTCCGAGTGCGAGTCGTGGGACTTAGCTCCTATGGAATAAATTCAAGAGAATGACTAAAAACATAAATGCTTTCATTAAGGAGTTAATCATTTTTCATCCTAAGAAAATAACACTCATGTGCCTCACCACACCCTATGTACACACCTCAACACAAGCAAAGCATTATATTGAGATACCCAATTGGTGGTGTAGCCAACGTGGGACTATCTTTTATAGTCCAAAGACAAAAACACCAACAAATATCATCATCAACGTCATAATAATCGATCAGTAATGGAAGAAAAATAATTTGGGGGGAAAAGTAACAATGGAATGGAATGGAATGGAATAATGAATAAAATCACAAGCTAGGTAGGTAGCTACCTTTCTCTGAAGAATGCTAGTGGGGCTAGGATGGCGACGGCGAGGAGATCTCTGTAGACGCAGAATACAAACTGGTTCATACCCCCGTTGAGTGCAACCTTGGTGATGACGTGGTATCCGCCGTTGATAACCTGGACAAAAGCCATGCCACCGTGGGCCCTCCAAGCCAGTGTGCCACCGCCGTTGTTGACGAGGCAATTTGAAGATGAAGCACCTGTCGGCGACATCGTCACCATTAATTTAATTTCACTCTTCTGATTGATTAATTTCAATCTTCTGTTTCACTATTGCAGCAGCTTCAGCTTCAGCTTCAGCTTCAGCTTCATTCCATCTCTCCCTCTCCCTCTCCCTCTCCCTCCCACCGATTGCTTGCTCAATATTAATGCTATCCTCCTTATGATGATGATAGAATATAAAAAAGTCCAACAACAACAACTGACCGAATTAGGAGGAGGAAGAAAAGAAGGAAGAGGGACAAATATGGATAAGGATGCAGCTATTTGGCCCGGTCTATGACCGCATGCTGTGACCACGGTCACGTGTCAGTGTTTCATTGCCAGAAATTTTGGTGGTGGGTCCAAAAATATGTAGAATGACTCAATAGGATCACGTCAGGTCGTCCGGGGTCCATATATTATTTTCCTTTGGATAATCATAGGATTATAGACAAGACTAAAATTATTATTAGTCACTCGTAGGAAGAGAAGATATTTTCTAATTTTATTTCAGGGACTACTTTGATTGAAGGTAAAAAGAGTTAAGTCAGAGTACGTTGAGTGAGAGAAAATAAAAATTATGTTTGATTTGAGGGAAGGAGTTTAGGAGAAATGATTATAGATGGTTAAGTAAGAATTATTTAATCTTTTTTTGTTTATTTTATCAACCCTCCAAATCGGAGAGCTAACGAGAATGATTGAAAATTTTTGTTTAAAAAAGTCATAAATATCTCTTATTTGTCCTATAAAATATTATGATTTTTTTATCATTTTTTCTTGTTTCAATATGCTGTTCCGTAACTTACTCATTTGTGAAGATATTTTGACAAGTTCTAATTAAAATTCCAATCAAATTTAATTTTATAACATATGTAATAAGAATATTTTAGTAAATATTATATTTTTATTAATCATCCTCTCACTCAAAATCTTCAATCCAAACAAGAGTTATTAAACACATTCCACTTAACTCTCCCTCCAATCCAAGCAAGGTTATATATAATGACTTACTCCCCCCTCACTTAACTTTTCTTCACTTAATCCCACTTAACTCTTTTTTTTTCTCAATCCAAAAAGACCCCTCATATTCAGAAAATGTTTGGTCATCGCACTCTATTCTTCTTCCCGAATTAATGTTTGGTCGTTTGTCAATAATTGTTTTTTTATAGTTTTTATTTTTGTAGTTATGGTATAATATAATAATTATTACTATTATTAAAAATTGTGCACGTGTATGTATTTTTTTTTTCATTGTTAGTAATTATGTTAGTGGAGATGTGTGTAATTCATATATTTTATCTCAAGAATCAGTTACAAAAATGATTCTTCTTCCTCAAGGCGACTGCGGCGGAGCATCGCCTCTAACGACCCTAACTCTGTACTCTTAAATCCGCACTCTACTCCGGCCCTTCCCCAGCGAAGTATGCGAGACCGATAACTCGTCTTACCGGCGACCGTAGCTCCGGTCATCTTCTCTATCGCGGTTGAACCAATCTGGCGTAAAGCACCGTTGTAACGACCTTAGGCCATCTAGCTTCTCCAGCGATCTCGACATAAGCGACAGAAAGCCACCGGCTTCCTTATCGACGAGTTCTTTGAAGCCTCGTCAACATTCGATTTCAACGAAGTTCTGATAAGACCTTACTCCGGAATTGATTTCTTAGATTTGTTGAGTGTTGACGATCATTCTCGTCAATTTATTTGATCATTCTCTTCAATTTTCAATTATCATCTGATGATTGTCCCATAGCTCGATCAGACTGCCTCCCGCCCTATTCTTGAGACCCGTCATTACCATCCAGTCTGGATTTGGCAACAACAAATTTTGGAGCCCAAATCAGGTCATATATTTGATTTGATGTGATTTAAAAATCTATATTAAATATTCAATTTGATTAGATTTACAAATATGTATCAAATATTTGATTTGACTAGATTTGGACGTCCATAATTGGTGTTGGGCTATTTTAGGTAATGGATTTTCTATTTTAGGGTTTTCCATTTTAGGAATTTCTATGACCTAAAATAGGGTTTCTCAACTATAAATAGGGGTTGAGGGTGAAGGCACAAAGGAGAGCACGATGTGGAAGATTCAGGGTGCTTGTCCACAGAAAATCTAAGAGAATGTCAGTACTTTACTCTTAGGGTTTGTCGTTCGAGACAGCAGGAAGAGGAGAACCGTGCGAAAAAGTCGTCGTCTTCGTACAGGAAGATCACTACGGGTATGGTGAGTGATTTCAGTTATAATCTCTCTCTTTCTTCTTGAGTTCGGTGAGGGGGTTGAACCTTTGGGCAAATGGTTCAACATTATTTTTATTCGATCTTGTATCTTAAGCAGTATTTAGTTATATAAGTCTCTAGATTAGAAGCTAAATAATAGATAAGTTAATTAACCATGTGCTAATTAGTTAGTTAGTTAGTTAGTTACAACTAACTTAGTTCTAGAAATTTCTAAAGTTAGTTAGAGAATGAACCTAGTTAACTAAATAGTCTAGGTAATTTATCACATATTCTTGGACCCAAACTTGGGGCCTAAGCTTCCCAACCGTATAAATATCCCCAATTTTTCTAGTAATATCCATTCTCTAAATCTAGCCCAAGCCCAATCTTTCCAAACCCAAACCCATTTCAGTCAACCTAAACCAAATCAGTAGCAGTGTCCTGCTGTGTCCAAACATGTGTTGTGTCTTGCATCTATTTCGTGTCTAGATTCGAGATTTTTGTGTCCAGCCTTTGTCGGCCTCGGGTCCGACCCCAGGTGTCTATACTGTAAGTTCTTTCCTTGATACAATTTATTTTTTCAAATATTCCGGCGAGGTTCCTCCACCTTTGTCCGTCGTGTCCCCGCTGAGCGGCTCCGGACGGTTGGAATCCGCCGAGCATCCGATCTCGTCCTGTCATGCCCCAGATCCAGAATATTAGAGAGCGGAAGAATGACTCAGCCAACCTCACCTTACGGAATATCGAAGCAACCCGCAATGTGTTAAGGTTGTCTAGAGACAAGGGGATGCATACTACAATCAAGTCTCCTAGGGTCAAGAACTTCTATGTCTCAATCATTCAAACAAGTAGCAATAATATAGAATATTTCAGAAAAAGCAGTAAGACGTCCCAAATGCCACATCATAATGTTCTTTAGAGACCTGGCAGTACAGAATGATGTGCCAGATGCAAGATTAAAGTATACATGACATTGAGTCATCTGCGGTCGGAATATATACACAGTCATGTAAGGAACTAATGTCCAGATTTGCCGGCTAACAGATGTCGGTTGGCTAAACGCCCAAAATAATATAGTTTACAAAAAATGAGCAGTGAATAAATGAACCTACTCGTGTCCCTCAGCAACCATCATTCTGGTGTGTGCCATCAGTGAGGGTGAGATAAGCTTGGTCCTCAAGTGCTGGCTCTAAACCTGGCCATGCAAAACTAGTGGGGTTAGACCCCAAATAGCAAGTACCACAAGGAAGCACGAATGAAGAAACAAAAACTAGATCAAGCATATAGTGCAAGAGCCAAGAATCAGTGGCGCGTGCCCTATCGTCAAGATAACATGATACTCCTTCACCAAACAAGGACAAAAAATGCCATATCACACGAGATAAGGTACGTCCCATGATTATGGTCAAGCTAAGATTTTGTGTCATAGTTCTGTCCATATTCCATCATAGCATAATGACCTAACTCTCCAACCAAACAAGGACAGAAGTTGAGCCCCACACTATGATAGTTCATGTCCCTAAGCTACTAGCAGAATTACAATCACAAACAAGTCAAGTTATTACGGTCACACAATATTACAGCTTAATATGTGGTGTCTGGGTTATCCTAATAATGCAATATATGAGTATCCTCAGATCGTGCCATAATCGAGCAGGGCTGGCTGAACCAATGATATATGAGAAAGAATACATGTAAAAGTTGTACCAGTCCCTTACAAGGACCCTGAGCTAATTAATGATCAGTAACAATTCCAGGCTTTCTAGAAAAAATATACTGGCTCGATCTTATATTTAGATAAGATACTGTACTCCACTAGTGCAGATGATATATAGTATCCATGGTGGCCAGCCTTTTATGTTACCTAATTAACCCTATAGTAATATAGAATTTCCTACCGTGGCCACAGGAACATTCTCCTTAATGATGTCGTACAGAGTACGGGCACATTTGATACGAATCCATTTTGTTACTCGAAAGTTAAATCTGGATTCACCCAAGTGTGAATGCAACAATCAATACTATCTAGCTACGGCTAAAGTCACTGTCCAACTATCAGATCCATGCATGAAAATAATTACATATATCACGTAGCAGGAATACATGTCACGACGGTATGTATGTATATATATATATATATATATATATATATATATCAAGTATCACTCTCAGTGCGATCAAGTGTATCAGCACGGATACAATATTCAGGTGTCACAACCCGCACCCGATATAGGGGTACGAGTACGCGGGTACGTCCATCCTACGCCACAGCATCGACGGTAGAACGATGTCAATGTCACAATACTATCTAATCAATCTCACACGAATATCCAACTCCATAAGGAGACACAGATATAACAATATAATATGAAATACTCAAACGCAGAATCTAAAGCACGATAAGATATCGAACGAAATAAATGAAACACAACCACAAAGTCTAAACAATAATATAATCTAAACTTCAAACAATAACATCCAAGTATCAATATATGCCAAAAATAAATCCGGTACCAAAATCTGCGAAAAGAAACTAACTAAAATAACTAGTAATTTCGGCTAGACTCCCGGTAATCACACTTGAGCTGCAAAGTCCAAGGCTGCAGCTACTCTCCCTATGGTCCGTAATATGTCGGACACCAGTCCTCTAAGTTACGGTCTAAAAAATATATCCAGTCAGGATTGGAGCGAAGTAAAACCCAATAGCAGTTCCAATTAATTGACAAGAACTATAAAACAATAAATAGAGGATGCTATATAATGAGAGAAAATAATAAACAGATGCAATGGCAAATAGTAAAGAGAACAGGTAATGTAGACAATAGGGTATAGTCAGTGCATCTATGAAATGAAAAGAAAGGAACTACAATATCAGATTCAAGGCAATATTGTAACGCCCGCAACCGCACGGTGCGTTACGCTGAGTCGGATTGAATGAAACAAATGCTGGTTATATTTAATTTGTTGGATTTTGGGAAGAAATATTGATTGAGTTATTTCATGTGCAGATGGCTAGCGGGTTCGATGGAAATCAGGTGTTCGTTCAGAGCAGTACTGAGATAGCTGAGTTGGAATGATAATGCCATCTTCCTTAGTCCGATCGGTTGGATAATTTGGAGAGCACGGCCTGCTCGCACGGTCATACCAGTTGAGTAGATCGCGCTTGCATCGGACCACGGGTTCAAGGGATTGGCCGTATCGGCAGGACATGATGCTTAACGGGATCAACATTGTGAGTGGGCTCTTTCCCTTCTCCTCTACTCCTTCATGCCTAATAATATGGAAAACACGTAAAGGCTTGAACACTTGGGCTGAAACATTAGAAAATACTACACTGAGGCGTGCATAGAGTGTGCGTCGTTGGCTTGGTAGGATTGTGGCTTGAATATGATTTACGCGTTGGATAGTTGGAGCTATAGTTGGAATATTGCATTTGAGGCAGTTGGTTGAAGGATTGGGATTATGCTTGGACAGTTGGAATGATGCATTGAGAGATTAGGAATATTGAGATTCGGGCGAGCGAGCGTGCATCCGTGCACGAGTATCACTTGGTCACTTTATCTTGCAAAGCGAGCAGTTGTGGTTCGAAACCGAACAACTGCATCGGCGCGGGCGTTATGCCTCTTTTGGGGCATTGTGCCAAGGGATAGTTTGAGAAGGGTGTTGCACCATTGGAAATACTGTGTTGAGAAGAGGCATCGTGCCTATGGAAATAACTTGGATTTGGTGCCTTGGGCTATATGTTGGAAGAATGGTTATGGATGTTTTGGTTGGATAATTCATGGAACGAGTCTAGGATCGCTTGGTGGGGCGAGAATGTTCGATCCTCTTGTCATACCTACTTGGTGTCTGCATGTCACGGACAACCTGTTTGCACAAGGTTTAGTCTCCTCAAACGGGAAGGCTCCGGGGCACCGGGACCGTTCGGCCATAGAGGAGACAACTGGGTAACGCGTCTTGGGCGCGGTGCCAGCGGTTGGAATCGATCCAGGTGGGTTAGCTACTTAGCGCTGTTTCTAGGAGAACCGCATTTGATCAGTCCGATCAAAGTCCTTTATGGCTTGGCCAGTGACTTCATATAGACTAGTGTTGGCTTGCTTTTCTTTTGTTGGTTTGGCTTTCGTGTAGGCGCGGCCACCTTGCCTCGGCAAGAGTGTGCACTGTGAGATTTTGGATTGTAAATGTTGGTTGAGGATAGATATTGAGGCTTGGTTGATGGTTCTATATGTTATCGTGTTGCTTGGACTTGAGCAGGACGGTTGCATACTAGTTTACTTCGGGTCGGTTATATAAATGCTTGTCGTTTGGTTTGAGATTTAATGTTTGCATGCTTAAACTGCTTTACAGCTTTTCTTAACATGTCATCCCTATGCCATGAAATGAATCTAGGATTAGGCTTAACACTGTACACGACCCTATGCCATGAAATGAAACTAGAAAGATCACCATATAACTGTTTGCATTCACTTTTTACTTAGTGTCGGCTTAGGTGAGTGGGTTACCCCGCTTACCAGTACGGTTGTGTACTGACCCACGTTTGTGGGCATTATTTCAGGTATACAGGCGTAGTGGCGCTGCTTGGATATACGAGACATGATGTATGAACTGTAAGTACCTTTGTGGGCTAGAGAAAAGAGCAAGAGCATTTCATCGTCTTTGTGGTATCGCCTTTGTGGCATTGCCTCAGGACATTTCATTTGGACCCTATCGTGAGCTTCGCTGCGTATTACTCTGATTGTGTGCTTGGTACACAATACTTGACTTCCGCTGCAACTTGGTTGTTTCGATGATAACATTTGGTGTTTGACAACATCGCCTTGTACGAGTGCAACTCCAGGCTCGTACGGCATCACGTCCCGATGAGAACGATTGTCCTGCGGGAGAGCTGCAACGTGGTGATTCACGTTCAGCGGGGACTATCGAGCTTGCGGAAGATTGGGGCGTGACAAATTGGTATCAGAGCGCCCGGTTCATTTTCTCGGACTTGGTCCTTCGCTTCATCACAAACTCTAAAATAGCTTCCGCGTGTCGTTTAGCTCTTGACTCTACTCAGTGCCGCATCGGATGTTTCATGCAATAAGTCTATATATATTGCTTTTTGTGGCTGCATTTTATTTTTGGGTGTGTTGCTCTGGTTGGTTTTCGTATGATCGCTTAGCCTCGTTAGTCGTTGTTGCATTCGTGCAGCAAGTTGGGTGGCGTTGTTGCATTCGTGCAACAAGTTGAGAGCTTTTGTTGGCTTGGCTTGGCTTGGCTTGTCGTTCTGGGAGTTTTTGATTGCATCAGTGGATCAGTTGGTTGGCATACGAGATTTGGTAATACGGCTTGTTCTGAGTAGGAGCATTCGTTATGAGAATGGATCGTTGCACGAGTTGCTCGTGTAGCGAATGTGTTAAACGGAGTTTGATTTCGGCTGTGGCGCATCGGTTGGGCATGTTTGAGTTTGGCTCAGGAATATCAGGATAAGTTGGCACGAGTTGCTCGTACAACAAATATGTGGAACATTGGTTATTGGGTTGGACTACTTGGAAGACGATCGTTGCACGGGTCGTTCGTGTAGCGAAAGTATCAGACGGTTTGAGAATAGTTGAAGCATTGAGAATGGAATATAGCACGAGTTGTATAACAAGATTGATGGGAAGAATTGGATGATTCAAACCTTGGCTGAATGTTGTGTCAGACTTAAGTTGGGGATGGCAGGATCTCGCATAAGGGATGGTTCGAACGGATCTTGGATCAGTTCAGGAAATCGTAATGCGAGTAGCGACTCGATTCGAAGTGGTATATGGAATACCACATTGTGAGCAAGGCATTTGAAATATTTTGGTTGGACATCAAAGGAAATTTTCTGAACGGACTCGGATATTTGTGAATACAAGTTGGTTGGTGCACGTCGATTGAGTTGGAAAGAATGAAAATGGAGCAAGTGAATATTGAGTTGAGTATATCGAGAACGGACTGATGCAAATGAAAGCATCGTTGGGCTTGAGAGATGGACGAGATCGGAACGAACAGTTGGGATACGCTTGAACGAGCGATGGGTGAATTGAAGGATAGCGAGCATGAACTATGATTTTGGAAACACATTTGAGCTGTTGGTTGAGTAATGAAACAAGATTTGGTTTGGAGGAACAATGCGATGGATTCGCACGGACTTGAAAGATTTTGGATATTGCTGCTCGAGAAGTTGACTCAGGTTTAGCGGGAGTAGAATTTTGGGCAAGCTGGTGCAACAAGTGGAAGACGGATTCTATGGAAGACGTGGACGAATTGTGGCAACAACTGATGGTAAAGATTGTGGCGGACAGACTTTTGAAGATAGCTAAATGTGGGAGCAACGTCGGAGCAAAACACTATGCTGCTCAAGCAAATTGGACGTGCATTGTGGAACGCGGCAAACGGATAAGAATTGGAGCAAGTCTTTGGTTTCGGAAATTATTGCAGTGGTAGTGCGAGAAGACGAACATGGCAATTCAGAAATTTGATGGATTCAGGGCAGAATGACGAAATGATGGAAGACGGTTTCAACGAGCGTGGTTCTCGGATTCGGAAGTTTGCTCGGATAGAATGGTTGGATTTTGATTCGGATTTGTAGATGAGATATAGCATGGTTCATAGTAACTGTCCATCGTGATGATTATAATTATCGAGCGTAGTTTCGGGACAGCTGACCCTAGCGACCTTGTCCGTCAGATCAGAGATTGAATATGGTAGACCCATAGAACGACCCTTGAGGCGGCGTATTTAGGAATGCGTCGAGGGCAGAGGTGAGCAATGAGATTTGGCTTATTGACTGAGTGTTGGATTTGAGAGACCCTTGGGATAGTCTTCAGCTGAAGAAGCAGCCAGAAGATCGAAGCGTTGGTGGAAGTAGCCTAGTCAACTGATGAGATTCAGAGTCGCAGATTTTTATCGATGGCATCGCCTCTGACTCATCGTGCCCTGGAAGGGAATAGCATTCATATGAATTGACGACTGTGAAACTAGCTCGTGAAGTTAAAGCAACGGCTCGTTCAGATCAAATACTTGCGAATACTGGAAGGGACAGATTTGCCTCAGATTTACAAGATGTCTCGGAACTTAGTCTGGGAAGCGTGCTCGTTCAGAAGGCTAAGGTGATGTCCTATGCTTCGAGGCAGTGGAAGCAGCGCGAAGAACTATTCCATGCGCAACCTAGGAATTGTGGCGAGTGTGTCCACGTTGAAATTGTGGCGACACTATCCCTGTGGCGTGGCGGCGAGATCTTCGTGGATCACACGAACCTCAATATAGATGTTCACCCAGCGAGGTATTGAGATTGAGGAAGAGGTGTTTGGTTGAGCTGATGAGAGCAAAGTTTGATATTTGGGTAAGTCGCATAGCTGGGGTAGTATCAGTTGAGTTGATCGTTTAGTGCACGAGATATATTTGGAGATATTGCTAGTGCGGATTCAGAAATAGTTGGATGGATTGAGTTGGAACACGAACTGATTGAGTCAGTGGATAATTATCATATTTGAGAATAGTGCTCAAGCGAATATGTTGGGATAAAAATCATGATTTGGTTCAATTGGGAGTAAAGCAAATGGATGCCTCGGACATAAAGATACCCTTGCAACTTGTTCAAATTTGCTATCGCAAAGCTCGGCTGAAATACATGTATTTTAGGGACGCCTTAAATATGTGTATCGATCCAAAACTAAGCGATATGAGGAATTCGTATTGAGCTGCAAGGAGGATGTGGGAATATGAAATTTGTACGAGCGTTCAGCAGAGCGAGATGCTGAGTCAGAATCGTAAATATGAGAGTTGCATAGAGCAGAGTTAGGAATTGGACTAACGGCATGTGATAGGAATGAGTACCAGCACGGTTCGTGGACGAACCTGATTCTAAGTGGTATATTATGTAATGCCCGCAACCGCACGGTGCGTTACGCTGAGTCGGATTGAATGAAACAAATGCTGGTTACATTTGATTTGTTGGATTTTGGGAAAAAGTATTGATTGAGTTATTTCATGTGCAGATGGCTAGCGGGTTCGATGGAAATCAGGTGTTCGTTCAGAGCAGTACTGAGATAGCTGAGTTGGAATGATAATACCATCTTCCTTAGTCCGATCGGTCGGATGATTTGGAGAGCACGGCCTGCTCGCACGGTTATACCAGTTGAGTAGATCGCGCTTGCATCGGACCACGGGTTCAAGGGATTGGCCGTATCGGCAGGACATGATGCTTAACGGGATCAACATTGTGAGTGGGCTCTTTCCCTTCTCCTCTACTCCTTCATGCCTAATAATATGGAAAACACGTAAAGGCTTGAACACTTGGGCTGAAACATTAGAAAATACTACACTGAGGCGTGCATAGAGTGTGCGTCGTTGGCTTGGTAGGATTGTGGCTTGAATATGATTTACGCGTTGGATAGTTGGAGCTATAGTTGGAATATTGCATTTGAGGCAGTTGGTTGAAGGATTGGGATTATGCTTGGACAGTTGGAATGATGCATTGAGAGATTAGGAATATTAGGATTCGGGCGAGCGAGCGTGCATCCGTGCACGAGTATCACTTGGTCGCTTTATCTTGCAAAGCGAGCAGTTGTGGTTCGAAACCGAACAACTGCATCGGCGCGGGCATTATGCCTCTTTTGGGGCATTGTGCCATGGGATAGTTTGAGAAGGGTGTTACACCATTGGAAATACTGTGTTGAGAAGAGGCATCGTGCCTATGGAAATAACTTGGATTTGGTGCCTTGGGCTATATGTTGGAAGAATGGTTATGGATATTTTGGTTGGATAATTCATGGAACGAGTCTAGGATCGCTTGGTGGGGCGAGAATGTTCGATCCTCTTGTCATACCTACTTGGTGTCTGCATGTCACGGACAACTTGTTTGCACAGGGTTTAGTCTCCTCGAACGGGAAGGCTCCGGGGCACCGGGACCGTTCGGCCATGGAGGAGACAACTGGGTAACGTGTCTTGGGCGCGGTGCCAGCGGTTGGAATCGATCCAGGTGGGTTAGCTACTTAGCGCTGTTTCGAGGAGAACCGCATTTGATCAGTCCGATCAAAGTCCTTTATGGCTTGGCCAGTGACTTCATATAGACTAGTGTTGGCTTGCTTTTCTTTTGTTGGTTTGGCTTTCGTGTAGGCGCGGCCACCTTGCCTCGGCAAGAGTGTGCACTGTGAGATTTTGGATTGTAAATGTTGGTTGAGGATGGATATTGAGGCTTGGTTGATGGTTCGATATGTTATCGTGTTGCTTGGACTTGAGCAGGACGGTTGCATGCTAGTTTACTTCGGGTCGGTTATATAAATACTTGTCGTTTGGTTTGAGATTTAATGTTTGCATGCTTAAACTGCTTTACAGCTTTTCTTAACATGTCATCCCTATGCCATGAAATGAATCTAGGATTCAAACTAGAAAGATCACCATATAACTGTTTGCATTCACTTTTTACTTAGTGTCGGCTTAGGCGAGTGGGTTACCCCGCTCACCAGTACGGTTGTGTACTGACCCACGTTTGTGGGCATTATTTCAGGTACACAGGCGTAGTGGCGCTGCTTGGATATACGAGACATGATGTATGAACTGTAAGTACCTTTGTGGGCTAGAGAAAAGAGCAAGAGCATTTCATCGTCTTTGTGGCATCGCCTTTGTGGCATTGCCTCGGGGTATTTCATTTGGACCCTATCGTGAGCTTCGCTGCGTATTACTCTGATTGTGTGCTTGGTACACAATACTTGACTTCCGCTGCAACTTGGTTGTTTCGATGATAACATTTGGTGTTTGACAACATCGCCTTGTACGAGTGCAACTCCAGGCTCGTACGGCATCACGTCCCGATGAGAACGATTGTCCTGCGGGAGAGCTGCAACGTGGTGATTCACGTTCAGCGGGGACTATCGAGCTTGCGGGAGATTAGGGCGTGACAAATATGATCTATGAAACTGAATATGGAGAACTGTAACTATTCTAAGTGTTTGAAATACTAGTTTCGATATGTGATCGGCTTAAAAACTTTTACGATAGCTATATGGCCTGGCTAATCATACGTGAGGTGTATGATTAACACTAACAATGTTTTACAATTTACAATAGGAAAATGATCACATCTCTTACTAGCAATTTCTCCCGTCCCTAACTAGTACAATGGATCCAACCATGACACATTATGATACACGATTAATGTCCAATAATAATACCATGTACAATGTCTAATATCAACGTCGTGTATGATGTCAATACGATAACCATTGTAACATCTCATGACTGAAGATTCAAGCTATATACTAGTCCGTGTACCAAAGTATCAAGAATCAAATGCAACATCTCTAAGTACTTGAAATATAGAAATTATCAAATAATAAAAACTATCAGAGAATGTACTCGCCTGCCGTCCAGAGCAATGAATGTCAAACTGTGTCCGAACTGGTGTCATACAGACCTATATATGAGTTATCATGTTAAAAGGTATTTCTGAAACATAAATAAGTCTAAATTAGGTTAAAACCATATTTCCAGGTCAAGTCCAGTCAAACTAGGTCCATAACTTGGTTAGGTTTCTAAAATACTTGTAAAGTTGGTTCATAAGGTCATACTAGCGATATTGAGTCTATACTAGGTTATCCTATGCTATACTAACTAATTATAAAATATAACATGTCATTCTAACTAATATGGCTCACTTAGGGTATAGACACTAGCATTTACATATATATACTCTATTATCTATTTGATACCTTTACTATTACCGTGGCTTATTCTAGCATGCCTCACTAATACCTTTTTCCCAGATACTGATACTTCATACTCATCATCACTCACCTATAACCTGAACACCTACACTAGTACCCTATCACTAATACACCACTGGGCACACCCCCCCCCCAATGAAATCACACACTCGCTGATACACCCCATTACCTTCTATTCCAACACTCATCGATACACTACGTATCACACACAACCATTGATACCAATATAACACTATAAACACTACTCTAACTCTCTTGACTTTATTTATACACACAACCATTTCATGGACATGACTGATACACAAGTATCAACTATCACTAACCCATATCCTACTTCACAGACACAAATTTTAGTTGGACACTAACCTATATACCCCACTATCATATACAATCACAAATACCAACTTTCCTATTACCTCTGATACACTAATTTTAGTCACAGTTCATTCCATGCCAGTATCCCCTACCCTCTAAAATTGGACTGCACAAATGAGCTCCCCTTTACACACATCTACCTGTTCCCCCCCCCCCCCCCCCCTCACACATGACTTTACTTAAAGTAATTCCTCACCTAAACACTCACAACTAATTTTATCTTCAACCCGAGCTTTCCCCTACTACTAACTAAGCTGTACACACACACACACACACACACACACACAAGTTCCTGCAATTTGCAAAAATCTGAATCCCCAAGGTGCACCCCCACTGAAACTACAATCTGAGCTCTCCCCATTCCCCTCTCAATGCACATACACACACAATACCTGGCCCGACCACATTATACACAGACCTGTATATAAGAACATAGCTCACACAAATAACTGAAAACAACTAACTATTAACTATTCCAACTAACTGATACACTAGATCAACTAACTAACTATATACTAACCTATCTACTGCTAACCAATAAATAACTAACTACCCATACCTTGATTATTACCTGAACTAAAACTGAGACTAAACTGATACTGGGCAGATACTTGAATGCCAATACTGTGCTGATACTGCTCGACACTGCCTCCTCCTTTGCTGTCATTGTGCACTGATACTGCACAGTGATAGCACTTCACTGTTGTGCATCTCCTTATTGTTGAACTTGCTGAACTGTGCTGCACAGCATAGCTTCCTGCCTGTTGTTGCTCTTCTTTGTTCAGTTTGAACCTCACTGTGCACTAAGGTTGCATCTCCTCGAGGTTGCTGTATAGTGACTGCACTGATGCAGTGTTGTTGTGGACCTGGCCTTACTGCCACTGTTGTATGTCTGCATTGAGTCCCCAGCTAGCTGTAGTAAAGTATGATGTTGAAACTACTTGCTGTTGTTCTCGAGAGATAGATGTAGCAGTGCCCATTCAAGATGTTGATACTGGCCTAAGTTGAATGCACTGCAGTGCTCCTTCCTGCAGTGGCTTGATGCCGCTGCTCATACCTTGTATTGCTACCAATGTTGTGTTCTTATGCAGTGCTGCTACTGCCTGCCTCCTAAAGCAGTACAATGCACTGCTGTCACTTGAAACTCGACCCTCCTTACTCTGTGTAGTGTAAGACATACATACACAGGTCCAAAATTACTACTACTACTACTACTACCTATTGCTACTTCATATCTGCCACATTCATAACCCTCAACTCTGGACATAAGTATCAATGATACTCTAAGATACACTCTCTCCCATATTACCAAATTAAGTCTAATACTCAATTTGCATTGCAGTCACTTGCTTCTGTTGCAGCATACTGCTGCTACTGCCATTTCTGTGTAGGGATACCTGACTCCTCCATCTAATTGATACTGTTGTTGCATTCCCTTAACACCTAATTCAATACCCGAGCCTCCCTCTATTGTTCTTAAACTGTAATACACCACTGTATATCAGTGCATACAGTGCATGGTGAACTAGAAGCAGTTCTTTTCCTTACCTCACTACAAGTATACCTTGCCATTGTACTGTGATTTATATTTCATATGATGCATGTATTCTATTTCTGTCCATTTAGTTCATATATTTTAAACTGCTATATAAAATACGCGTCCAAGGATAACTTGGGTGCAACGAGGGTGGCGTCGTATTCTGTTTTTATTATATATATGCATGTTGACCTAGTTTATGAGACCGCCCCATTATCATGAGGCATTTTATGTTTCATTAGCCATGACACTGTTATTACACGAGTGTGAGTCTCATGTAGGACACGGACTTGCGCACTGTGCTGGCCACTGGTATGTATAGGTCGTGCGACGGATAGGGATAACTGTTGATAAAAATTTTGCATGCTAGAAGACCTGGCAGTTATTTAGAGGTATCATTGTGTCATGGATGTGACATGCTTAGAGCATGGGGTGGGGAGAACAACAAGTAAGGCGTTTGGTCTCCTTTGCACTTTTCTTTTTGTAATCCGTACGCTCCGCCGGAGATGCACGGTCATGATTACCCATATATTACCTGGCGGCCTCTGAGGTTCAAAAGACGTCATGCTTTGTAGGCCCCTGAATCTCCAAAAGAATCATGCCAATCCCATTTTGGCCAGATAGCCCACTTGTTGGAAAGTTGTTCTCAAACTGCATTCACATAGATGGTTAGGCGACCCATTTGATGTTTATATTCAGTACTTTATTGGCATGTTTATATGTATCTTATTATGTCCCTCTTAGGACCTGGTCCCTTTTCAGATATAGACGAACAGGATTATCCACAAGAGTACGGACCCGGACCTGACACTTCATACCAGACTGAGGAGATCTTATATCCATAGTACCTTTGATTCATCGTAACTGATGGATATTCTAGTTGTTATTTCCTCTATTGACATTTATCTTACATTAGAGTTTGATCTCTTCTCTCATTTAGTAGTTTTTAGTATAGTCGACTTGCAGTAGATTTGTTTCCACCCGACTATCATACTTTGAGACTTCATATTTGATATTCAGTTATCTGTTCCTATTTCTTTATTTGTGTTGTGGATGAGATATAGATTGCGTAACTTGTTGACAGTATATTACCACTTGTGGATTTAATATTCATAATACAGCGTACGTGTGTGTATAGTTTTCATATATTGGGGTTCATATGCATACGGCTGGCGTGTTACGTATTTCTAGTCCTACGTATTTTGGGACTGGGGCATGACAGAGGTGGACACCTTATTATATTTTTGCATAAAAGCCCCTAACAATTGGGAAATTGCACAAACAATGGGATTTGGGATTGGATGAGGAAAAATACCATGTTTGGTGTGATGTAGTGGGTTAAAAGGGTGTGTGGTGTTTAGTATGAACATTGAGGGTGTGAGTGGGGGTTTGGGTTGATGTTGGGTCAAGTTTTGGGTTGGGTTTGGTTGGGTCCTTACACCAATTTAATTAAAATGAATGTAAATGGTGTTCTTAAATTAATTAGAAGTACATTGGAATAAAATTTGGTGGGACACAAGTGTCATGGACGTAGTAGACTCAGAATAGAATACTGTCATAAATTGGGTTGCACAAAACGGGTCAAGATTGTGTCTCCAATTTCGATTGGAACGGACAAAGATGCAAAGTTGGATTTATTTAAATTTTAAAAAAATAAATGTTTGTAACGAATATTGTGCGACTAAAATGAAGCACAAGAGAGGGTATTTATGAGTTACATAAAGGTCAGAATGGACGACTGGCATGTCTAGGATAAGGGTATAAAATTTGTTGGAAAGCAAAAGCTAGTGTAGCGCTCCAAATATCGAAGCAACGGTAAGGTGCACCAATTTAATTAAAATCACAGTAGTAAAATATAACCCCAATAATTAATCCCGAATAATACTAATTTAATCCATAATCCTATATTTGGTCAAGGGGGTTTAGTAATTTATGTGAGGGATTAAACTAAATGCTAAATAAAAGATTAGGGATTTGTCTAGTAAGTTTTAGGTCTAGTCCACTAACCCATGCATTAATAGACACAATATAATATATATATATATATATATATATATATATATATATATATATATATATATATATATATATATATATATATATATATATATCATGCAATTATTTATAAAATAAAATATACACAATACTTATAATAAATAAAAATGACAAAAATACCCATATTTTAGAATGTGGTAGTGACATATACCCTATACGTGCAACTCTTGCACGATATACCTTAGGACACTGTACACGACCCTCATGTACAGAAGCCTTACTTGAGATATTCGAGGATTCCGGCTTCTGTGTTAGGACATGACTGTGATATGTGTGATTAGTTGACTTGATTGAATCCTCTTTCTTGACTCGAGACATAGTTAGTACTTCTCTTACATGTTATGGACATGAGACGCGAGATACATGGGGATCGAAGAGAATCTACCATACCGTCGGGTTACCACACAATACGTGCTACCGTTGCTTGCGTTTCGGGCCCTATAGTGCTGCAAGTACCTTGACAGGACCTGTACGTACCTACGACTACTACTACTACGTGCTACTATCATGTCTATGAGACCTACAGGTCCCGGTGGTTTAGCGGACGAGTACGTTCTCAATTGCATTCACTTAGTTGGTTATGATAGGTACCCTGAACATACTGTTTATTATTTACTGTTACATTGGCTTGAGTGTTTATTGTACTTTGCTATATCCCCTGAGAACCTGGATCCGGATTATGTTCTCAGGTATAGACAATGAGAGCTATCCCGAGGTTTACGGGACAGGAGCTGACATTGGAGCAGTACTTGCACCAGAGGACGAGGTTATGCCGGAGGACTTCTCTTGAGCACACAATTATTTCTCTATTTATTTATACTTAGTGTTCTTTAGACATTAGACCTGGCTTAGTGACTACTGGAAAGATGGACTTGGTTTATTTCTCTTTTCATTATTTTGATGACGGGTTGTTCCCCGCGACATTTCTTATACTGCACTTGTTGATAGATAGTTTTATTTTTTTATTATTCTTGTGACTGGACTACCCCTTATGTTGTGATTCTTATTGTGGATGAGATTAGATATATAAACTGTGACAGGTGTTGTAGACCCTTGTTTATATATATTACAGCTTAAGTGTACTCTAACGGGTCCATTAAATTGGGTTTGCACATTGGAGTTGTGATATTGGTCATTGTCACGTAGCTAGTCCCTTAGTATTTTGGGACTGGGACGTGACACCGATTGCGTTGAATATGTCATTTCTTGTCGCAGTAATGACAAGTGGGCTTCTCCTGAATGTGATAAGGAACTGCTACTAGTTGTTGTTGTGCCATAGGATGCCTAATCGGTCCGCCCTGATTTACTCTAGTAAGTGCAGGTGCTGGTGTAGGACGTTTCGACATCTGTTGTGTCTCCTTCAACAGGAGCTCCTGACTTCTTGCTTCCTCCAATACGGCTGCATGGGATATCCTCGACTGCGCACTAGTAAATCTCCTGATATCCGACGATAACCCACGGTGGAATCTCTTGGCTCTCTCCAGCTCCGTGGGAATCAACATCTCACCAAAATGACTTAATCTGCTAAACTCTGCGTCGTACTCATCCACCGTCATATTCCCTTGTTTGAGATGTAGGAATTGATCATAGAGAACATCTGGAACATTAGCGGGGAAGAACCTCTCATTGAAGAGTTCGTAGAACTCCTCCCAAGTTTGGTTGGCACCGAATCGAAAACATTCACGAAAACGCATCGTAAAACCAACAGCGAAAGCACATCGAAAATCAACAACGCACAGGTCTTGAGACGAAGACCCTTATATAGAGTTCATTCTTCAAGACACAATGCATGCATCTTGGACATAACTTTTAAGGATTCCATTCCATAACGAGGAAGGGTTTCCCGTTTATTTGTCTCGATCAATCGATACCGACAAGGTTTTCTCATTCTCTAATTCTGATTCGGTCATTCCAGCCGCTAGCCCACACCGCGCTCTGCAACGGGATCACCGCGCTCCGCAACGGGATCAGGACACTACATAATTCAACGTTGTGGATCCAACGATGTTGGTCTCGTCGCGATTCGAGGTTTGCACGAAAATGTGTGGGTCTATATTGATACAGTCAAATTGACAATAGGCTTATATGCGAATAACGAAAATATAAAGACTTGTATGCAAAATTTTAAAAATGGATTAAAACGCTATTATGTACATCATTTTGTGTAATCCATTTAATATAATGACATTTTTTGCACACAAAAAAATGTCACAGGAATCAGCATTTTTGCACAATAAATGCCAAAGGCTTCGACGTTTTTCTTAATTCTTTTTTTTTTAGAATCAAGAGTAACGGCAAATGCTTCGACATTTTAGTTCTCTTTTGGTAAATTTGCTAAGTTTTTATTCTTTGTACAATTTCTCTAAAGTTGAACACTTTGTAGCAAAATTCCGTAGATATATGCAACAAATGAAAAAGAAGAGGATGTAGGAAATCCTGTAATTGTAACCGCTTAATGTAATAAATGCAAGAGAGTTTAATTAAATGGGTTAAAAATAGTGTCACATAAACCATTGGTGAACATTATGATACATTCTAGTAAACTCGATAGAATACATACAACGTACGTAAATAGAAATTCTTTCTTCCGTTGTTGCAATATGAACATTTTCTTATTTAGGCCGTATCATGCGAACTCGGAGGGAGTATCCGTTGCAGGGAGTAGAAAAGCGGCATTCAACGACCATAACCACATCCGAAGAAGTGGGAGTAGTTTTGGAAACAAGAAGCGTTTGGCGACGACGAGTCTTTGTGAAGGAAACATCAGTAAGAGTCCAATCACAATGCAAATCTGGAGACCATATATATAAAAACGCAATTCAAGATTGGAATTATTTTCCTAAAGTTATATATGTATGAAAGGTAAAATAATTAGCAGCTTACCCAATTAGTTGTCCAAGATAGGCTGTATCTTCGAGGCTTGCGGATGGCGAGCCACATGACGCAGGGAAGCTGCGTAATTGAAGAAAGAGGTCATTAATTCAAAAGTAGATTTTTGAATCATGCACATCATACAAACATAGAATTCTGCTTAACGGCTCCCGGGGACCATTGGCCTCTGCTGACGTGACACTGAGACTTGACACGTCAGCAGAGGTCTGGTTGGAGGCCAGCCCCCAGAGCCAAAAGGCATTTCCGTACAAACATAGGCTACAACGAAAGCACTCATTTATCAAGTAATTAATAAGGCTCAAGGGGATTACAAAGTATGTTGTTGGGGCAAATGCGAATCCTCCGAAGAATGAAAGGAGACTGCTGAAGAAAGGGAAGGTCATACCGAGAAACATGGTAAATGCTGCACATACCACAAGATGTCATAAGCATATATCCATACGACGCTGCTACATGGGCCAATGGGCCACGTCAAGTGGCAGCCTCCCATTGGAGGGGGGATCCGGGTATTAAGGGGACGGATCCGAAGCTAGCAGGAGAACTAATAGGTGGCTGCCACGTGACATGGGTCATTGACGTTCACGTTCACGTCCAATGGACTGTCAAAATGGCATTTTCAATCCATATATAGATAATTAATTTTTTAGCATTACAAACATGGAAATGTGGTCTATGCTAAAGTTCTTTCCAATTGTGAAGGAAGCTTTGGAGCATTCTTAGTTATCACCAGCGTGGAATTGGATCCCTCCCCTCCCGTCCCGTAAAGAAGCAAGCTTGTAGCGGTCAAGTCCGTGGCGCTGGCTTGACAATATATGATGTGGGTTGATGTCTCTCTGTATCGTGGGTGGCCAGACTCATTGCTTACTTGGCACTGCACCATCTGCAACCAAAAGGTAGAGAGAGAATCGAGGCTGCTTCTATTTGGCAGGCATCGCCATTCAGTTTCGTTCGGCACAAATATATAACTGAGAACTGACAGAAAAGATTCAAAGCCTGCTGCAGGCATCAGGAGATCACTGTCGAATCTCTGCAAATGTTTGCTTAAATTGAAAGATGAACAACTTGATGTTTTTATGATATATAAACGGGGACAAAATTTCCAAGCTGCTTGAAAATTATGGAACTGGTCATTTTAAGGACTAATAGAAACTTAAGAAATTAAATATTGCTGTAAATTCTTAGTTCTCTTCTTGTTCTTCAGTTTTCTAAACGCACTAGATTCAATCTGCCGAACTCTCTCCCTACTTACACCCATCAAATCCCCAATCTCTTGTAGTGTCTTCATTCTCCCATCCTCCAACCCAAATCTCCATCTGACAACCTGATTTTCCCTTGGATTCAAGCTATCAAGCACTTTGTTCAGATCCTGCTTCATTAATTGCTTGATGAGTATTTCTTCTGAGGTCAACGCATCAGGGTTTGATATAACATCCTGTAATACACAGTCAAGGTATGAGAAGTCATGAAATAGAGGAAAGGAAAGTATCAGAAAGAGGTTTGGAACAAACCGAAGGTTTCAGACTCTGATCGATCCCAATCTTTTGGTCCAAGGATATTGGAGTTCTAGGGGCTAGCATAACAGCTGTAAGCCTTGTCATTGTTAACCCTGTCGCCTCTGCGACTTCTTCATTATTAGGATATCTACCATTCTCACTGAAGAGTTGCTTTCTTGCCTCTCGTACTCGATAAGTTGCGTCGACCATGTGGAACTGTTCAGCCAAAGACATGCAAACGGAATAGCAGTGAGCGTAGGAAGGAAGTAGAATAACAAAAACGGTATATCACAGTACTATCTAACCCAGAAATCAAGGATATGAACAACAAAGGCATAAACTTTAATTGCCCACACGCATTCACACACCACACACACACAATCTACTAAAGGTGCACTAAAAGTGTGCATGGAACTGATCCAACTTGCAAGCTTCTAACATGCTCAGGTAATTACAAAAGAGGGGCAGAAGAAGTTATAAGCAAATCATATATATGGAAAATCAACTGCTATATATTGAAAAGATTAGCCAAAAAATAAATAGTCTGCGTACTTTTTTCTTTTAGTTCTAGTTTGGTTGAAATGGCCACCCGCTGCGCTGTAAAACAGAACCCTCAATCCTAATCCAGAAAGGATATGGCAATTTTTGAAGCAAAGATAATTTCTCTCTACGTGTGCATACGATCAAACAAAGTGTAATGTGGATGTTCATGGAACTGACCAGACAAAAAAGTTTCTTAGCCTAGTGTTGGCGATTATATTGAAATTAGTCATTAGTGACCCGGTCGGTCGACAATCCCTAGTGTGTGTATTCCAATATTTGAGCTTTCATTTATTGTCTTGTACACATGAGGTGTGTTAGCTCAAGTGGTTAGTATGGTGGTGGTGGTGGTGGGGGTGGGTGTGGGTGTGGGTGTGTGGGTGGGTGGGGGGGGGGGGGGGGGGGGGGGGGGGGATTGTTTCTCGTTGGCAAGGTTCAAATCCCACAACAAACTTTGTAACCATTTCATGAAGGATTCCCTTTGGACCTAGGCCCCAAAGGGGCATAGCTCGGACTCAGACTTGGGCGCGGGCATGGGCACGGACGAAGGGCGCAAAGTGGTCTTTGATGGTGCACTTTGCGGTTTGCATTTCACACATACACATCGGGGCAGAGTGGCACGTGCTTCCGTGGGCATTCCGCTGCGTACACGACGTCCTTGGTTCCGCGGGCTTCGCAGGCTCCGCGGCGTTCCGTGGGCCTTTTGCTTTGTTGTTGCGGTTTTGATGCTTGTGTGGCAGTTCAGTTCTGTAAATGTCCTATTTATAGGGAGTTACTGCTAGTACCCGCCCATTTAATGGGGATTAACTCCCTGGTTATCCATCCATGTTGGTAATGAGTTGTTATGGTTGCTAGGGGGTTGGCTCCCCTGTATAAAGTCGGTGTTTTGTACTTGTGTAGACACGACTGAAGAGAGAAAAAAAATAGAGTGCAGCATCAGCTACAAGTAGTGCCTTGTTCATGCATCGTCCGTGAGGTGACAAGGAGGGTTCCAGAAGTTCTTCCGAACTTGTTGGTTCCTAAGAGCGGATCGACGAGAAGGGTCGAATCTCGCTTTGAGCAATGGTTATTTTCATCACCCCGGCAAAGAGTTATTCAACAGTGTATATTGTGGTTGAGAGCTCTGTTAAGCAACTCTGTTGTTTTATTTTAGCGGCTTCACAACTTGCTCATTAGCCGTTTTCACCGCAGTCACCACTTTGGTGGTTATTAGTTCTCTTTTTGTTTCTCACCACTTCAGTGGTTTGTCTTGAAGACTTGTACAGATTTTTCCGTCGATTTCAACAACAGTAAGTACGGAAATTTGATACAAGCAATAAGAGAGATTTGTATGAAAAATCTTCTCCTAATGATGCTAAGAGGATTAGCAACAGCATTCTTGATGTTGCAGACAAATATATGAAATATACTGCTTACAAATAGTAAGGACACGTGTCCACCCCACCTCACACACACACAAATGACAAAACCTAAGCATTGAAATTGTCCGTGACGGTATGACCCCAATTATTTGGGACATGATTTGTTCAGTAAATGAGAGGATGAAAATAGAATTGGATGAACTGCATACCATTTGGATGAATTTTTTTAGTATAGATTGCATCCCCACTTTGTTAAATTAACTTCACAACGTACTATCATTTATTTGGTTCACACAAGATAGGTTATCCAAATCCCAAACATACATCCAAATTTGCAAAAACCAATGAGTAAGGCATGTAAATTTTATGAAATGGAGACTTACAGGTAAACGTATCGTTCTGGATTGATCAGAAAGAGATTTGCGGATAGCTTGCTTTATCCACCAATGTGCATAAGTTGAAAATCTAAAACCCTTTGAAGCATCAAACTTTTCAGCACCTTTTATCAAGCCACGACATCCTTCCTGTAGACAGTATGATGACAGCACACTCAAGATGGAGAAAATACAGTTGAGAGTTCCACTTATTATTTTATGAACATATAAAAGCACCTGGACAAGGTCTTGAAGGTTCATCCCTGCACCCTGGTAACTTTTTGCAATGGAAATAACAAGTCGTATGTTACTTTTAACCATCTTATCCTTGCAATAAGTGCCATAATTTAAGCGTCTCCTCAAGGTCTTTGCATCAACTCCGGCTGCTGTCGCCCATTGAGCAAAGCTTACTTGACCACCACTTCGTGCCGCTAGCTCCTCCTGGAGTTTTCCTAGTTTAATAAAATCCTGCACGAAGAGCAAGAAAATTTTGACATGTATGAGAGCTTGACTAGCAAAACTTAGTTCAGTCCAGTCAATACAACAACAGCAACAACAATAAAGCTCTTATCCAAATTCTTGGGATCAGCTAAGCTCAGTCCAATGAATACAGCAATCAAATAGGCAATTCTTTTTTGCTGTCATACACTAAATGTATCCTGATGTAGTTTATCAAATATGCTAAGATTGATACTTCAATAAGAGAATATGTTATTACACTCTACAGTCTTGCATACTTTGTTGATTTATCAACCATTGTGAATAGCATAGCGTAATTGTTCACAATTCACCAGAAACTGGGATAATGCCTACCTTTATTGTTATCATGTGCGAAGACCATAGTTTGCAGAAAATTTTCAAAAGCATCCACTAACCAGCCTCTACCATGATTCACAATTCACATTTGAGAGAGTTATGGGCCTGAACTGGGAAGTGAAGGCAATATACAGTCAATATAGCTGATTTAAAATATGCTGTTCAAAATGTGGATAAGTTACTTCAAATTATTGGACCAACTTCATGAAAAGGAGAAGAATGCATGCCTGGAGATGGATAGCTATCAATTTAAGAATGGTGTCTCAATTCAATCTCAGTTGCTTGGAGGTAATTCAGAGAGAACCGATTGCACCTTTATTAATCTCCACCACCATCAATCTTAAGAAAAATATTAAATAAATACGTTTTGAAGCAAAAGTTATTTGAACCAAATCAGAAGATCAATCAAGGATTCCTATTGGCAATCATTTTCGGGTCACTGAAATTAAGTTGAAGATCAAAGAAAGCACACTCTTATAAGACCTGCTTTGGGATTGCTGCTGCTTCTCAAAAAGTGGCAGCAGGAGCAGCTTTTGACAGCAGCCTCCAACTGCTTCCAAAAGCTGCTCCCAAAATTGAACTTCCAAATTTTTTTTGATAAAGCAGCTCTCACCAAATAGTTTTTAAGACCGTATTTTAAAAAGATTAGCAGAAGCAGCCATGATAAGCAATCCCAAACCCAGCCTAAATTTGTAACCAGTATTAAGGCGACTATTAACTAAAAAAGTGGTTTCCTACATTTCCATTGAGAATTCGTAACCCAAAAGGGATTCAAATATCCAGGATTAAACCCCCACTTAAATATGCTGTTCAGACATCATTTCAAAACTTATCCTTAATATTCCTCAAGGATACATATCAATGTATATACAATAATGAATATCCAAAAGTACTATTTCAAACAGTTGGACACTTTTGCAACTAAAATCAATTTGACTATAATTGATTTCAACAACTAACTAAATGCAAAAGGCAGGCAAGCATCAAGGAATCAAATATTCAGGAACCTACAAACCACAAGATCATGATTTTTAATCGGGATTTTTTTCCTAGCTTGATTTCCATATTCAAACAGTTGGTAGTTTTACTGTCTAACATGGTTAACAGTAAAACAGTAAATTATCATCTTCAAAGAACAATTTCACTAATTCCCTAAATGTTAGCAAGTACATTATTGAATCTCCAATAGAATTATCAAAATTAACAACCTGCCTCTAAACTTGACAATTATCAACCAATAGTCAGCATTTTGAAGGGGGGAGAGTATGGAGTACATTTGCTTGTTGTTCTAACGAGTTTAAATTGTTACAAAATCACATGTATGTGTTTACAGTTATCATCCCAAGCATGCTTCAAATGCCTTGTTTTAGACGGAAGGTTTGTTCCTTTCTGTTAACAAGGATAACATAAAAACTACTTCCTCAAAAACATTATCCCAGCATCATCTCCGCTCAAAATGACTCCCATGTCGCAGTAACTCATATTCCACGAAGATATCCCAAGATTCCAAGAAAATTTGTCACCTGATTATCCTCCTAAAGAAGATGTTGCGAACTCCTATCACCGCGACCTCGAAGAAGATGTCAACAATCATCTAAAAGGATTAAGAATGGACACTGCTGAAAACGTCAAGTATTTCCGTAATGGCAGCAATGGAGTCAGATTCCAACAATTTTTTGATATTTCTCCCTTACTGCAATAATCAAGCCATGTTGAATCCCAAAAGTTTGCCTCAAAATTATTTGCAATGCAAATCCTCTCAACCATGTCCCATGAGAATCTGTGAACACACCACCAACTCCGAAGGCCATGGGCAGCCCTTAACACTCCATCATAGTTTAATTTCACCAAACTTGCGATGATGGACTCCATCGGACCATCTTTGACGGTCTCCCCTGGGGTTTGATCCGAGGACATCCCCTCTATTCCCTTCCCCACATCAAGGCCCAAACCACTTGGTTGCCCAACCATCATTAATCTTTGTTTATACTTTGAATATCTTCATACACAGTTGTGCACGATTTCCTTTAAGAAATAACCTTTGTTATGCACTTTCCTTGATAATAGCCAAACGTCAAACATGGCTTTGTTTTGTCTTTCTTTTTTGTGTTTACTTGCTAGGGTTCTAAACAATGTTTTAAAAAAGCTTTTGATGCTCCTAGGCGAGTTGTCTCGCCTCATCGCATGGGCACGCCTAACCTCGTCCGGAAAAGAAAAGCGCCACCTAGGCAACTTCTCAAATTTCATTTTCATAACACATTTTGTCAATTTTGTAGCTCTATGTTAGGTTATCCAAATCTGCCATGTATCCCAAAAACTCATTAGTCAATAAACTAAAGAAAAGAGTCAAAAACAAAACAAAGTGCCAATAGAAAACAATATAGTAAGTTGACAAGGTCATAAAATAATCTATGAAATACAACATTAAGTTTAAAAACAATAAATTCATACATAAGTTATTATGATAGAAGACAAATTGTTCAAATGAAAAAAACAAACATAAGATAATCAACTGAGTCAGAGTTCCACATTCCAAAATGACTTAACGAATCCTTCTTCTTCCTACTCAATCATCCATAATGACTTAATGAATCCTTTTTCTTCCAACTCAATTATCCATCATTCATCTTCATCATCTAAGTCAGAGATCATCATGAACATTATTATCATCGAAAATGAAATCATCATCCTACTCAATCTCTTTCTTTCTTTTTTATTTATGTCTATTTAGTTAGTAACTTGTTGTGTTAAAACTTAAAAAAGACTCCATTTTGGTCTTTAAAACTTAAACATGCAACTTTAAAAACCAATAAAACCAAACGAGCCAATAAAACTTATAAAAAATCCAAACAAAGCCTAGAAAAAATGCATAAAACACCCAATACACCTAGGCTACCCCTATGCTCGCCTTATTACACATTCATCTAATTTCGTCTTTGGTGTCTCTCGCCTAGGCGTCACCTAGAGAAGATACCTTGCCTTCCTTTGGATTAGGCGGTGAAACATCTCTCGCCTTTTGAGCTCCTAGGCGCGCCCGGGCAACGTCTTTAACAACACTGGTTCTAAATGGCAGCATGATAAGCAAAGTAGCAAACAGTGTGAATAATCATTGAACTAAGGTCTTGCGCAGATAGATCTTAAAACCACAATAGCTTATCTAAATATACTTAGAAGCAGCCATATAGGGAAAATGGAGAGAGATATAAATGCCATTTGGTATGGCAAAGATAACCCACTTGAAAGGTCCTAAGTTCAGGCAGAAGGAGCAAAAAACTTGGAGCAGGGACTGAGAGGATTTTGTTGTAAAACATGAGAAGAATCTAGATAAATTTATAACATATATTTTGGAACCATCTATTAGCCACATATCTTCTACTTACACAAGCCTACTCAACTTTCTGTAGACTAAACGGTGGGAAAATAATTCCCCCAGCGTTTCATTAAAGATGATTAATGAAACACAAATACCAAGTGCAAGGAGATAATTCCTCAAAAAGGAAAAAGGAAAAGAAAAAGAAAAAAGATAAGAAGTTACAAACTCTACAACAAAACCTGAAGATCTGTTGACTAGTTGAAGTTACCATAGCTAGATTACATCACTTTTGTACATAATTCATTGATATATCTTGAGGTTCCTCATTTTTTCGTGCAACACTCCCACAATGAATATCCAATTCATAAGATAGCTTTGTCAAAAAGTTAAAAAGCAAGCTTTTCACACAATCACAAACTGCAAACTCCTTTAATGTGCCGGACCCCTAACAAATGGACAACTGGCTTCCCCTTAGTGACTTCCCCATGCAAAATGAATCCCAGGTTACTGCTAGTGCCTATTCCCTCCGCATATGAGCCCCCGGCTTCATGGAAGCGACTCAACCTTTTCCAAATTAACAGTCGGGTAAGCAATAGAGACTCTTCCCCTCGCAGATGACCACCCAGCTTCCTAAAAGTGACTCGACCCAGTACTGAATGAACCCCAGGGCTCCCGTTAGTGAATCATCCCGTCGCAAATGAGCACCCGGCTACCCGACGATCACTCAGCACCTTGCTGAATGCACACCCTGGTTCTTGATAGGAACTCCTCCCCTCGCAAATGAGCATCCAGCTTCCCAAAAGTGACTCAGCCCCTAGCCTACTCAACCCATTCGGGTTGAGACAAGATTCATATGCCGAGTGTTAAATGGAATAAGCTGTAGACTATATTCATATTTATGCTACTTGTTGAAAATTCCTGATATTTCATCATAGACCTCTCGTTGCAGAGTCTACCGATCAACCTTTAATCCATCTTTAAACCATAAGGTGAATCTTGGCTACCAATTCCAAAATACTAACAATGGATAGAGTTGAGTCAGTAGACACTTCTACAAATGTTACAGCAAAAAGTGGCCAAGAATGAGAACCGCGGAACTAATAACAACCATAAGAAGATATATCAGGCTCATATTCAATGCACTTTTAATGGGTAAATTCCTACCTGAATTCCTTCTGATAAATCTACTTCTTCACTAGCGGTAAGAAGCTTCGAAGTGCTAGTTGTTCCCTGCAAATAATGCAATGGATCTGAATAATCGATCTCCTGCACAGCAGAGCGTTTTTTCTTGACAGAAGATTCTGACTTCATGGAGATGAGAGTACTAGTAGCCTTCCCTGCGGCCCTTGATCTTCTATCTCTTCTCTCAGTTCGACGCCCTGATCTCACCGTTATGTTTTGAGATTCCTGAATTTCTAGATGAGTGAGTTCGTTGTTCTTTGAAGAAGAAAGGCCTCCATCTTTATATTGATTTGCACCAATCCTTTCTTGGGATTTGCTTTCAGGTATAGCTGAACTATTCCTTATGCCAACCAATTCCATCTCGGTGAGCCTGATCCTCTCTAACTGTAGGATGTCAGCTTCAGATAGACGATATTCTGAATTGTCCATTTTGACAAATGGTCCATTTCCAATCAACTGAGCTGCATCTTTGGCAACTTCAACAGCTGCTCTAGCAAGTGCAATCGCCTCAGCAGCTGCTGCTACTACCGTGGCCTCCTCATCTGTGAGGAGTGTTTCTGCAGGCAAGGTTGCTTCCCGAGCTGTCTGGAACATTTAAGTTGGATAAGAGTAAATAAAGATGTAAAAAAAGATACAATTTTAGCAAGTGATCGATCCTTAACTCCAACCACCTCTAATAAAAGAAGCAAACTGTTGTAAGGTAGAGACGATGAAAATTTTACATGCTAGGTTTAAAGGAACAAAATGTTTATTTTCCATGCCTTCATGCAGACCTAGATGGCACCCTTCTCAAGGCACTTGTATCGTCATGAAAACAGCATTCAGCTCCATATGGTTTTCAAAATTTCTCAAACGATGAAATAACGCCATAATGGTTGTTTGTAACAAAATCATTATCAATCTTTTTTGTACAATAACTAAAATGGTAGCAAGGGGTCGCCTCATTATTTAAAGGTTTCGACTGTTTTGTAAACCACCAAATTGTTGGTTCTCTTCAGACTGCGTAACTTTAAACAGTTTTAAACAAAAAAAGCTACTTTAGAATCAATTGCACAAATCAGTCATGGACACTTGCTAAAAGAAATAATTCCTCTCCCTATATTATATGGATAGAAAAATGTAGCATAAAATTTTCTGCAGAGGAATTATTAAATATAATTTTGCAACCATTCAAATACACTTTCCCAGTACTCAGTTAATTATGAAATGCTAAATGATCATGGTCTTATATGTGGAAGATATTCTGGATATTTAAGATATTGTTGACACAATCCCAAAGCATTTCATACAATTGCTAACTCAAACATTTACCATCCTGATTGTTAGGTTTTAATTTAAATTCGTCTCAAGTTTCTCAAAAAGGAAATCTCTTTAAGCTTCTCTGACAAAGATATGTTGTTTACCATGTCTATTAACAGGGAAGAATTTGTCCAGATAATTCAACCTCGTGAAGTTGCAGTGTGTGAAAAAGGGGAAAGGAGCTTCAACTATTTCTTTCTTCCTTCCTAGAAAATAATCCATATACTTACCCTGCATATGAAGAATTAATCCAGATACCCGTCATTTATGTGTGTTCTCAAAAGTTCATCTCTTCAAACTTGTCTAAGCAAGGATATATTTGAACTTTGCGGGCTTTATTACTAGTGACTAAATATTGTAGTGTGATTAAATCTATTATTTGTGATATTATTTATGTATAAAAAAAATGTAAGAGAAATTCACCCATTTGATGCATATACCAACTGCCTAGAAAATTCTTCATAGAATCAATCAAGTCAGACCTTGGCAGGACCCCTGGCTCCAACATATCCCAGGCCCCTCGTAGCAGGTAATGAAGTATCGTGAACTTCTGGAGCAGGAACCTGCAGCTTCTCAATATCAATCACAGCTGTCATACAACACTGGCTGCGGAAATGAACACGCTCTCTCGCCTTCACTGCACAAAAGAGAAGCCAAGCCGACATAAGATCCATTGATTTATTTATTTATTTGAAAGAAAGAAAGAAAGAAAATGAAAGACTGTTATTGAAGTTATGAATCCAGCATAAAACGATAATGAACAGATTCAATTGCAATGGTATCTCAAATTTCTGGAACACAGTGCCCCATCCATCAATGGAAATATGAATGGAGCATAGGCAGATGGGGGTTTTAGTTTTATTAGTTTGGATCTTTCTTTCTTTCTATCGAACACTTGGAAGATAAGACACTCACCAAGTGAAGGAAGCTTATATAACAATAAAAAAAAAAGTAAAATCAAATAATACCGTGAAGGGCGCTGATGTCCGGTCTGAAGATGACTTTGGAAGAGGAGGAGGAGGAGGTAGGTTGTTGTTTATATGGTAAGGGTGGAACCACCAAGCAAAAGCGGCAGCAGGCCATCATCATAACTTTTCTCACTTGCAATAAATATATAGATCAATCAACAAAACAAGAACAACAATAGCAAACCCTTCTTCCTCCTCCTCCTCCTCCTCCTTTTGGTCATGGGGATAAGGAATAGAACAAAATGGAGCAGCACCCGCCGACTCACATACTCTCTCTTTCTCTCTCCTCTTTGTGATCACTTTTTGTCTACTACATTTATCTCTACTAATACAGGTACCGTTTTTAAATAATCTATTAATTATTTTTTAAAAATAATTAATTGTTTAACTACATAATATAATTTACTTATAACTAAGGGTCGGCTTGAAAATTGTAGGAGTAGACACGAATAAAATTACTTATATGCTCATATATAGATAAAATAATAAAAACACACAAAATAATAGAAACGTCTGGATGAAAGTATGACAAAATTTTGAATATTTGATCAAAATAATATAAACTCACGAAATAATAGAAACACATTGATGAAAGTACAAGAGAGATTTTAAGAACTTACAGGAAAAAGTAGTCGTAATTTGCAAAAAGTAGAAAAGAAATACAGATGAAAAAAATATAATATAAGTAGCTGTAATTATATATTTTTGATGAATATAAATGAAATAAATTAATAAAATCTCCCAGAGAGCCCAGAGGACACCACAAACTGGATAACCAGCACCAAGAAGCTATTAGAGGCGTCACAGTTGCCTAAGAATTTATGGATGACAGGCGTGAGGACCCAGCTAGAAGAAAACGCTCATCACTGGTGGGAATCAATGGAGCGCCAATTGGGTACACGCCAGACTTGGGAGTAGTTCTTGGAGTACTTTGAGAAGAAATACTTTCTGGCCACCATGAATGATGCATTGTATAATCAGTTCCTCCATCTAGAGCAGGAAAACAAGACGGTCGATGAGTACGATGTGAAGTTCCGTCGCCTTAGTCGATATAGCATCGTTCTGATACCCAATGACTTGGAGAGTGGGAGAAGTGGCGTACCGACTTGCGCTACCACCTTCACTTGAGGGAGTACATGATGTATTCCATGTGTCACAACTCAGGCGGTATGTGGCCGACAACAGTCATGTCCTCGACCATTCAGAAATTACCATTGGGCCGAGCTTATCATATCAAGAGCAACCCGTGGAAATCCTTGATCATCGAGAGAAAGTATTGAGAAACCAATCCATTCCCTTGGTCCGCGTAGCATGGAAGCATAGCGCACCAAGAGATCCACTTGGGAATGCGAGGACGACATGCGCAAACGTTATCCAAACCTGTTCACAGACCAAGGTATGAAATTACCATGTTAATTTATATATCTTCTACCATTCGTACTTACTACCGTGACTTAGTTTTAATTTCGAGGACAAAATTTTTATAAGTTTGGTAGAATGTAAAACCCCTAAATTCTGAAACCAATTTTATTACTTATTTATATTAGTTATGAGCTAAATAGGAAGAATAGATTTTATTAGAATAGAATTTCCCTTGGGATCAAACCCGCAACCCGTTAACCAACCCCCGCGTAAAGTAAGAAATATCAACAGTAGCTCATCACCCAGCGTATACTTCTACCCGCGTAAACCCCAGCTGTAGCAGTAGTAAAACAATCTCCGCGCGTAAAGTTTAAAACCATGCGTAAAGCAACCTCCGCGCGTAAAATCATTACACCGCATAATTCCTTCACCGCGCGTAAAACAATCCTCGTATGACTCATCCCCCTGACTCATTCCCCACCGCCTTTCTACATGTTATTCCTAAACTAACCTCAACTGAAACCTAAACCAATGGCAGACCAACCAACACCCAACACCTAAACCAATGGCAGACCAACCAAAACTTAAACCAATGAAAGGATAAAAATAGCAGCAGTAGTAAATCTTAATCCCTAAGTTTCCCCACCACCTCCTTATCCCTATATATATTACAAATATTTCCCAAACGCTAATCAACTTCTTTCACTAAAACTTAGAACACTGTTGTAGACGCTTGCACTATTACTCGACAAGTATACCTTGCCAAATTCTACTGTTTAAATTATAAATTGTTGCATATATATATATATATATATATATATATATATATATATATATATATATATATATATATATATATATATATATATATATATATTTCTGTTGTAAAAGAAATACATAAACTGTGTGCGCCTGAGATTGCCTCGGGTGAAATCAACGAATATGTTGATACGTAGTATAAACTGACTTAGATATTATTAGACTCACCAACAGATGCGAGGGTATTCTGATATCCTCCTAGACCTGGCACTTGTATACACATCATAATTAATAATTCATGTTGGGATGTGGGTTCGCGTACTCGATTAGCTACCGGTGCGTGAGATACACATCACGGTTTAGATAAGACTATCTAGAAAATTGTGACTTGGCATATAGCTATGTGGTATGCACGTTGTGGATTCGACTTGTATACCCGCATTGGGCGGGGAAGACAGCTAGTAGGCGTATGGGACACCCACCTCCTTGACGTTATACCTTCGGATACCATGCTCCTCGGAGATGGACGATTGCAGAGCGCCCATGTTTCTGGGGGCATATGTGGCATATACTAGCCAGTCACGACGATTAGTGAATTAAGTCAGCATATGTCTAGCCTATACTTTCCTATACGTATTATGAGGTCTTCACATTGCATTCACTTAGATGGTTAGCTCACCCTTATTTACTTTATTCAGTATTTATTTATGGCATGCTTTTATGTATCTTGTTATGTCCCACTGAGGACCTGGTTCCCTTCCAGATTTAGATGAGGCGTACTATCCCACAGTATACGAACCTGGGCAGGAGACGGGGTACGTTTTCGATGAGGAGTTAGAGGTGTTGCCATCCGAGTTCCTGTGATTTTGGGTAGACTTACTACCTAGAGCTGGAGTCTCCTTATCTATATAGCCGATGCTCTAGCCATGTTATTTCCAGCACTCTTATTTCAGTTTTGTAGTGAGTTTGTTCCCACCAGACATATCTGGCTTGTACTATGTCATTTCAGACTCAGCGCTTATTCCAGCACTTACAGTATTCCTTGATGTTTGTGGATGAGATATAGATTGTGTGTGACTTGTTGTGACAGTATATTACCACTGGTGGATTTAGATATTCATGTACAGCGTACGTATGTATATGGCTTCCATATATTGGAGTTCGTATACATACGGCTGGACGTGTTACGTATACCTAGTCCTACGTATTTTGGGACTGGGGCGTGACACAAACTCTTAGTCTTAGACAAGCGTTTCAGGTTCTCTTATTAAGCATACAGGTTCGTTTCAAAGACAAGCTAGGTGAGTTCTCTTATTTAGCATGAGAGACAAATTCTATCATTCTCTTATGAAAATAAGCATTCAAAAACTCAGATTCATTATTAAGGCGTGCAAGAATCAGAGAACGAAGTTCTGTCCACTCACCTTGATACACAGTGCTGACGCGGAGGGGGGCACTACATATTCAACGAACGAAAATAATAAAATCCATTGAAATCGTTCAAGAAAACGCAAACAAATTCGAAAACCAACTCAAGGCGCGAAAGCAACAAAGCGACAGCGAAAACTGATGCAAGAAAACTTGCAGCGGAGAGGTCCCTCCCGACTCTGTCGCTAAGTCGATTCTAGGGGCACGGTCCACTGAATATGGGAATCGATTCCGAAGAAGCAAATTCATAACGAGGATAAGATCTTGTTTCAATCTATCCCGATCGAACGGTACCGCCTTGTATTTCTTAGCCGCGCTCCCCGAACAGGGAGAACGGGGCACCACATCCTAACCAACTAATTGGAAGTTTCATCCATGAAACTTAGGAATAGAACCTACCACTAGGAAACAATGAAGGATTATGTCACGCCCCGGTCCCAAAGGCCTCCCGACCACCGTTCCCCCGCCGGACCGGACGCGAATGCATGAAACACTATCAAATAAACTCTAGGATGCAGATGTAAGACCCCTAATTCTGTAAACTGTATTAATTATTTAATTTATTTAGTAATTACGAGCTAAATAGAAGGAATAAATTTTTATTAATTTTTATTTGAGGTGTTTGTGTAATTAGAGAATTTATGGGGCAATCATAAATTTTTCCTAAATTATTCCATGTAGGAGACCCTTTGGACAAGTTGCTAGCTTAACCATATGCACCAATATAATTTTTTGAATTTTCTATGTACTGATATGTGTTTAAATATATATATATATATATATATATATATATATATATATATATATTAATTCTTATTTGATTTCAACCCGAAACCCGTTAACCTCAAACCCAAACCCATTATAAAAAATATCAACGGCAGCAGTAGCAAAAACTAACTTTACTTTTTTCTTCTACGCGCGTAAAATAACTCTGAGCGTAAAAAGACCTCCACCGCTTAGTTCCCTTTTCCGCGCATAAAGGAACCCCACCGCCTAAATCCCGCTCCGTACGTAAAGCAGACCTCCACCGCTTAATTCTCTCCTCCGCATGTGTGAAGAAAAATATTAGCAACAACACCACCGCCTCTTTACCTATTATTACTAAACTCTCCTCAAACCAAAACCAAAACCAATGAAAGGAAAATAGCAGCAGCTTACCCCGCATGTGACCCATCACCCACCGCCTCATTCCACCGCCTCCTTATTCCTATATATATTACAACACTTCCAAACCCTAAACCACTTCTTCTTACAAACGAACAAAACACTGTTTGGACGTGCACTATACAGGATTTTTGCTCGGCAAGTATACCTTGCCATCGTACTATTATTTACATTCCAACTGATACATGCATGTTTAATTCTGCTTATATAGATGTTTATTCTTGTAGATTTTGGACCTACTTTATGAGACCACCCAAGTATTATGAAGCATCATTAGGTTCATTGGTCGTGACACAGTTGTTACACGAGTTGTGAGTCTCATATAGATCCCGGACTACGTATTGGATTGGCCGCATGTACGTATGAGCCGTGCGTTAGGGATGACTGCTGATAGAAACTTTGTATGCTAGTAGACCTGACAGTTATTTAGAGGTTTTATCGTGTTGTGGATACAACATGCATAGATCATTGGGCGGGGAGGACGACTAGTAGGCGTATGGGACTGTAAACTCCCTCGACCAGATTTCAGTATTTTAATATTATTTTTAGTTAATTAGAAATAGTGCAACTTTTTTTAAAATTTATTTATTATATATTCTATTGATTGTGCACCTGTTTATTACACAATAAATTAGGGCACCACACTAGCTGTTAACCCTAAACTAATTTCATATCCCTGCCCTAGACTTGCTAGACTACATTTTCTGTATTTTTAGCAACTCCCAGAAACCTCGTTTTTGTGCTTCGTTTTAGTCGCACAAATATCGTTACAAACGTATGTATTTAATCCCTATTTAATTTTTTGCTCTTTACCCACCTCTGTACCCTAGAGATTTGAGGACCAGTAGGCACCTGTTTTGCCCAACCAAAAATACGATAATATTCTACACTAATTGTATTACAATTATCGTATTGACACCGTAGAAAAATTATGACCCTAACTGCCCTTAAATAATTAGTGAACACCGTGCGCAGTATTTATTAAATAATAAATACGGTGACCCGTATCACCTAAGAAATCAGACCCTGCATCTGCCCAGACTCACCCCACACAGTTCAAAACATTCTCTCCAGCATTTCCCCTCAATTCTGTGAATTTTGGTAATTTTTAGAACCAGGTGATTTTTCAGACAAATTGCATAATTGCGCAATTTCCCAATTTCTGGACTTTTATGCAAATTGTGAAAAGTTAGGGTTTTTATGCAAAAAAGTATGTTAGATGGCATTACCCTATTGGCTAGACAATAGGTGGCATGGGACCCACAGAAAAATCTGCTGAAAATATCCCAAAAATCCAAAATTACCAAAATACCCCCAAAGTTCTACTTATTTACCAAATTGCCATTGACCTATTCCTATATAAACCCTAACACACACCCCCTCTCTCATCCCCACTCCCTCACAGCCACCACCGGCCACCGCCTCCGACCCAACTCCGGCACGACCTCCGCCTCGACCCCCTCTTCCCTCCGGCCAAGCCTCGCCGCCTGAGCCGCCCTGCTCCGCCGTGGAGAGCCTTCGCAACCACCACCACTCCCACACTGCCACAGCAGCTCCCCGACCTCCGACCGCCCACCACCGCCACCCTAGCCGTCACCGACCACCGCCACCACCCCCACTCGCTCCGCCTCGACCTCCCCTACCGACCCACCACCATCCCGCGGCCCCACGACGGCCTCCGCCGCCGACAGCTCCCCCGCAACCCCCACCGCCTCACTCTGCCAGCAACTCCTCCCTCACCTCCGACCGTCCCCCACCGCCACTCCGGCCATCCCCGACCTCCGCCACCACCTCAGAACCCTTCGCCACCTCCTCCTCCGCCACCCCGACGGCCTGTACCCCCTCCTCCGCCGCCGCTACCGGCGCTGCAGCTGCCGCACGTTGCTGCTGTTGCTGCTGTTGCCGACTGCAGCTGCTGCTGCAGGCGACTCTCCGGCCAGCCGCCGGCGACTCCGCCGCCGTGCTTCCACCGGCGGCAAGCCCAGTGGGCCCCTGACAGTAGGTATACCCCCCCTAGTAATTATACGTATATATGTATTTATTTATACATGTATATATATATATATATATATATATATATATATATATATATATATATATATATATATATATATATATATATATATATATATATATATGTATACATATACTTATATATATATGTGTTATATATATATATATATATTAATATATACTGTTATATTAATTATATACTGTATAAATACAGTATAATTATACTAAATGCATATTATATTATTATATATTTAATTGGGTATTAATATATATATATTTATATATATATATATATATATATATATATATATATATATATATATATATATATATATATATATATATATATGTATATTTATACATATATATGTTATAATTAAGGTATTATATATTTATGTATATTTTGTATATATATCTATTATTATATTTACATTAAAAATATATATACAGTATATAAAATGTATTTATATATAAAACATATATGTATTTACATACATATTATACTTATTATCTTTATGGTATATATATATGTATATATATATATGCTTTGTTATTTCTGTTATTATATATATTATATATATATATATATATATGAGGTATATATAAATATATGTACATATATATTTATATATATTCTATATGTATATTATATCATAGTACTGGTTATACAGTACCTATATATTATATATATTTATATTTTATATTTATTATAATAATGATACAGTATATATACGTATTTAAATTCCTGCATTTTCTTTCTGTTATATATAGGTAAATAAATGTATTTATATATATATTAAATTTCTGCACTGTCTTTTATTTATACTATACTATATATATCAGCGGATATACCCTGCTATTATATACTACTATATATAACAGTGGTCACATATAGACCCTGATATTATTTAGTGCTGGATAGTACAGCATTTATATATGTATTTAAATTCCTGCAATGTCATTTTATTTTATATCTATATATATATTATCTATATATAATATATACTATATAGTACTGTATAATACAGTACATAGATATATATGTATTTAATTTCTACCCTGTCATTTCAATTTATCTATATATATATCAGTGGATATACCCTGATTATTATTTATTATATATAATTCAGTGGATATACCCTGACTACCATACTATTATATATCAGTGGATACACCCTGATAATATTATATTATTATATATATTTAGCAGTGGATATACCCTGCTACTATTATATAATACCTGCATTTGTCTGTTCTTTATATACTATATATACTGCTATATATTATATCTATATATATACATACTATATATATATCTATGTTATATATGTGTATATAAGTATATATACATACTTTATATTACAGCCTTGATATTCACGAACCCTGTCTGTTTTAACAGAAACCACATTCACCACAACCAGTGACCCCTGTCACCAGCAACCTCAAAACCTGACTGCGAGATCAGGTTATCAACATTATCAGGGAGTAGGCAAGTATACCTTGCCAAGTTTTTACTGCTTAAATATTAACTGTTAAATGTTCTTATTTAAATTCAATTATTGTCATATGAAACTGCTCCTGAAATTACATATAACAGTATGTATCTGAGATTGCCTTGGGTACAGTCAACAGATACGTTGACTTAGGGTAATCAACGTAGTAGTTACAGACTTACCAACAACTGTGAGGATATCCTGATATTCTCCTAGACCCTATCACGGGAACACGCAACATAGTTGCAATGCATATTGGGATGCGAGCTGCGTAGTTGACTAGCTACCAGTACGTGTGACCGCATCACGGATTAGAATAATTCAGAAAATATACGACTTGATATTTAGTTACATTGGGAGGGGAGAACGACTAAAATACGTATGGGACACCCACCTCTTTACCATGTGCTGCACTCGACGGAGTGATACGGATGATATATATATATTCATGTGACCATTCTCATCGTAGATGGAAAATTGTATAGTGCCCTTGAACGGGGGCATATGTGGCATATACTAGCCAGTCACTACAGATTGGTGAATTACGTCAGCATATGTCTAGCCACACATTTCCCATACGTACTAGGTTGTCTCAAATTGTATTTCACTTAGATGGTTAGCACCCTGTATTTATTTTATTCAGTAATTTATTTATTCAGTATTTACATTACATGGCATGTCATTTTTCTGTATCTTGTTACGTCCCTCTGAGGACCTGGTTCCCTGCCAGGTTTAGCTGAGATATTCCACCCCACAGTACCTGGACCTGGACAGGAGTCTGGACATGCCTCGGAGACAGAGTTAGAGGAGATGCCGTCAGAGTCTACCCGAGTGCACCTGGAGTTGAAGCTACATATTTTGAGGATGTTACGCTAGTTTATCTTATTTCACTCCTGCTTACTTTTATAGTGGGATTGTTCCCACCTGACTTTATCTGGGTTGTATATGACATTTCAGATTTAGCATCTATTTATATTCAGTACTTTCCCTATTATTCTTGTGGATGAGATAGATTTACCTGTATTTAGACTTGTAGTAGTTTAGGACAGCGTAGCACATCACTTTGGGTCCATTAAATTGGGTATTCCCTTAGTGACGTGTCAGCTGGCCAATGCCACGTGGCCTAGTTCCGTATATTTTTGGGACTGGGGCGTGACACGGTTTTAGTGGTGGCCCATGCAGGTCGAGTTAATTGCTAGTAACATGATATCATGTTCAGCAAACCTGCAATAGGATAGGAATACTAGGTCTCATCTACACTGACTTCATCCATAAATTTTGCATCCTGCTTGATTATCATCTATTAAATCCTTCGTACTTTTCCAAATTTTTTTTTTATCTTTTTCAGAAATATGGACATACCCGGGAAAACTGCGATTGATGGAACTGACCAAGCAACAGACCTCTTGCCAGATGTCCAAGGGACACCAATTCCGAGAGACCAATCTCCGAGAAGGATGCTGGTCAATCCAACAACCTCGTACCTTCACCAGGATCCGACCCAAGAAGCAACACCAGTCCAGCAAGAAGGGCAACCTTCTCAGGCACCAAAACTGCAGGCGGAGATACCTTTGCCTCCACCTCCAGTTCTCGCAGCCCTGATGCCACAACTTGAGGAACAATCTCAGATGTTCCAAGCCATATTGCAGGCTCAGTGGCAACAGAATGAAGTCCTGAGACAATGCCTAATGACGGTTCTGGAGAAGACAGCTGCTCCAGTACCAGCCCCTGTCCAACCAGCTAGCACTGTTCGAGGCTTTAGCCGGATGAGCCCGAGAACCTTTAAGGGCAATGAAACTCCAGAAGAGATCTCAGACTGGATCTCCAACACGAAAATACTGCTAGAAGGTTCCCAACTTCACCCCGATCTATGGATAACCACAGTAAGGACCCTACTCCTCGGTAACGCCCATCACTGGTGGGAATCTATCGAGCGCAGCACCGGCAAGAACCATACTTGAAAACAATTTCTGGAATATTTTAATGCAAAATATTTCCCAGCCATGGTCAGAGATGAACTGTACTTCCAGTTCCTGCATTTGGAACAAGGGAATATGACCGTCGACGCCTATGATGCAGAATTCAGTCGACTAAGTCAATTCGGTGCCATCCTAATACCAACCGAGCTGAAGAAGGCCCTGAAGTTCCATCGCTACCTTACCCCCGAGCTCCAAGGGTATACTACGGCACAGTCGAGGATTTCATACGAAGAAGTTCTTTCAGAGGCAAGGATACAAGAAGCCATTGGCCGAGAAGCAAGATGTTCAAATCCCACCATACTAGCCAGAGACCAGACTGGAGCAAGAGGACCAATCCGTCACCCGGGAAATCAGATACAACACCAGATGAGGTCATATCAAACCAAGAAATTTTTGACTTGTCACCATTGTGGCATGAAGGGACATTATGTAAAAAAAAAACTGTCGAAGGAAGTATAGACTATGCTTGATATGTGGAGATAATCAGCATAGGGCCAAAGACTGCCCACAACACAGAGAAGCAACACTCCAGCATGGGCAAGGACCAGTAGCACCAGCCCAGAGAATGCAACCCCCTACTAGAGGTCAGCATTCCCCAGCATCTGGAAGATTTCAGAGGGGACCACCCTTAGCCACCCAAGACACGCAGTATTACCTAGCCAGACAACAAACCGTTAGACGAAGGCACGAGCAGGCCTTTGCACTAGCTGCAGTTACAGAAGAACTGGAAGGTAAAACCATTTCAGGTATCATTATAGTCGCATTATTACCAGCAAACCGCATTATTTGATCCTGACACTACACTATCTTCACATCTAGTAGTTTCGTACCCATGCAAATAGCCAGGTTTACCGGAAGAGGCATTGTTCCAGTTACCAACATTACTAAAGCCTGCTAGTAGTCAGGTATAGAAGAGTAATGAGGACGCGATTCTTGGTACTTTCAATACCAAACCTCGACGTTGACTTAGACTTAGACTGGCTAAGCCAAGTACAAATACTATCCTAGACTACAGGAAGAGAAGCGTCATCCTTAGACCACCAAGTTACCCATTCGGATATCAGGACTAAGAAAATACATCTAGGTAGATTGCTAGACATTGATTGTTAGGCTCAAAATATGTGAATGTAGTAATAGCTGAATACTACAGGTAGTTTCCAAATTAGATTTGATATACATGACTTATTAGGGTAGTCAGTAACTTCTAGTCTTGTATTTTCACCAATAGATTAATTTCAGCTAGTATCGGGAATAGATCAATTAGATTGAAGGAGAGAGGGTAGACAGATGTTAGTCTTGAGAAAAACATCAGAAAAACTACCAATAATATGCGACCTGTTGTAAACTTGGTGATACCCATATAATCTGGATAAAGGGTACACATAGAGTAGAATAGGAAGACGTACGTTTTCACCTACCCGAGAAACTATCAGACTTGGAAGAAGAGGAAAACTAAGCTCGAGGTACATCATACCCTTCGATGTGTTGGAACGCATCAAAGAAGTTGTTTACAAGATAGCATTACCTCAGACATTGGAAGAAGTACATGACGTCTTCCACATATTCCAATTAAAGAGGTACGCTCTGGATACAAGTCATGTGCTTAAATGCGGACAACCTATAGTGTATATTAAGGTTGTAGAACTTAGAAAACCACACCTCTTTTGGGTCAACTAGCAACCTAGACTAGAAGTTAGAGATTATAGAATCTTGTCTTTTTGTGAATTTGAATTATTTTGTACTTCTCATATCCTAATCTAGCGTACTTATATTTGCTATACTACCTTAAATTATGCTCTGCTATTATAGCCTAGTTTTGCAAGCTTATTCTTTATCAAGCTTGTTTATTAAATGTGTATTATTGGAGTACTACATTAATACATTTCAGAATCAGTGTATGACGGTCTGATCAACCATAATGCACTTGGTTCGCTCTTCGCATAACTACTTTACATAGATTGAGATATATAGTGATTAGTAAACAGATGTACTTACCTCTGCGCATATCGTATCAGCTACATAACTAGGCTAATACGAATATGTGAATAGGGAGTACCAGAATAGCATTTCCATCCACAACTGCCTTGACAACTCCCATTGAATTCTTTAAACGCCTTGAATCTCCATACTTCTAATCCATTACCCCCTTGAACTCTTGATTACTGTTTTCCGTCTTTCCTTATTTCAGAAAGAAGAAACCTCGTATATAGTATAAATATGAAGTGTATTATTTCCATAGCCATTTCTATAGTTTCTTGGGGAATTATCAAACCCTATTAATAGATTAGATTGCAGTTTAACACTGTTCTTATTTTTAGAATGATTTATGTTACCTACCTTACGTTGTATTACGTTCCTCTAGTTCATATTGCATAAAAATATCATGCACCAGGCAAATCAACCTGGGAACGTGTAGAGGATATCCGATAATGTTTCCCCCATCTATTTCCAGATCAGGGTATGTCCAAAATATTTCAAATCAAATCTTCAGTTATGTCTATGTCCTCATATGTCCTTAATCAATCCTTCGTTCTCAATATATGTTTGTTTTTATTTCGAGGACGAAATATTCTAAGGAGGGTAGATTGTAAACTCCCTCGACCAGATTTCAGTATTTTAATATTATTTTTAGTTAATTAGAAATAGTGCAACTTTTTTTTAAAATTTATTTATTATATATTCTATTGATTGTGCACCTGTTTATTACACAATAAATTAGGGCACCACACTAGCTGTTAACCCTAAACTAATTTCACATCCCTGCCCTAGACTTGCTAGACTAAATTTTCTGTATTTTTAGCAACTCCCAGAAACCTCATTTTTGTGCTTCGTTTTAGTCGCACAAATATCGTTACAAACGTACGTATTTAATCCCTATTTAATTTTCTGCTCTTTACCCACCTCTGTACCCTAGAGATTTGAGGACCAGTAGGCACCTGTTTTGCCCAACCAAAAATACGATAATATTCTACACTAATTGTATTACAATTATCGTATTGACACCGTAGAAAAATTATGACCCTAACTGCCCTTAAATAATTAGTGAACACCGTGCGCAGTATTTATTAAATAATAAATACGGTGACCCGTATCACCTAAGAAATCAGACCCTGCATCTGCCCAGACTCACCCCACACAGTTCAAAACATTCTCTCCAGCATTTCCCCTCAATTCTGTGAATTTTGTTAATTTTTAGAACCAGGTGATTTTTCAGACAAATTGCATAATTGCGCAATTTCCCAATTTCTGGACTTTTATGCAAATTATGAAAAGTTAGGGTTTTTATGCAAAAATGCATGTTAGATGGCATTACCCTATTGGCTAGACAATAGGTGGCATGGGACCCACAGAAAAATCTGCTGAAAATATCCCAAAAATCCAAAATTACCAAAATACCCCCAAAGTTCTACTTATTTACCAAATTGCCATTGACCTATTCCTATATAAACCCTAACACACACCCCCTCTCTCATCCCCACTCCCTCACAGCCACCACCGGCCACCGCCTCCGACCCAACTCCGGCACGACCTCCGCCTCGACCCCCTCTTCCCTCCGGCCAAGCCTCGCCGCCTGAGCCGCCCTGCTCCGCCGTGGAGAGCCTTCGCAACCACCACCACTCCCACACTGCCACAGCAGCTCCCCGACCTCCGACCGCCCACCACCGCCACCCTAGCCGTCGTCGACCACCGCCACCACCCCCACTCGCTCCGCCTCGACCTCCCCTACCGACCCACCACCATCCCGCGGCCCCACGACGGCCTCCGCCGCCGGCAGCTCCCCCGCAACCCCCACCGCCTCACTCTGCCAGCAACTCCTCCCTCACCTCCGACCGTCCCCCACCGCCACTCCGGCCATCCCCGACCTCCGCCACCACCTCAGAACCCTTCGCCACCTCCTCCTCCGCCACCCCGACGGCCTGCACCCCCTCCTCCGCCGCCGCTACCGGCGCTGCAGCTGTCGCACGTTGCTGCTGTTGCTGCTGTTGCCGACTGCAGCTGCTGCTGCAGGCGACTCTCCGTCCAGCCGCCGGCGACTCCGCCGCCGTGCTTCCACCGGCGGCAAGCCCAGTGGGCCCCTGACAGTAGGTATACCCCCTAGTAATTATACGTATATATGTATTTATTTATACATGTATATATATATATATGTATACATATACTTATATATATATGTGTTATATATATATATATTAATATATACTGTTATATTAATTATATACTGTATAAATACAGTATAATTATACTAAATGCATATTATATTATTATATATTTAATTAGGTATTAATATATATATATATATATATATATATATATATATATATATATATATATATATATATATATATATATATATATATATATATCTATATATATATATATATATATATCTATATCTCTATGTATATTTATACATATATATGTTATAATTAAGGTATTATATATTTATGTATATTTTGTATATATATCTATTATTATATTTACATTAAAAATATATATACAGTATATAAAATGTATTTATATATAAAACATATATGTATTTACATACATATTATACTTATTATCTTTATGGTATATATATATGTATATATATATATGCTTTGTTATTTCTGTTATTATATATATATTATATATATATATATATATATGAGGTATATATAAATATATGTACATATATATTTATATATATTCTATATGTATATTATATCATAGTACTGGTTATACAGTACCTATATATTATATATATTTATATTTTATATTTATTATAATAATGATACAGTATATATACGTATTTAAATTCCTGCATTTTCTTTCTGTTATATATAGGTAAATAAATGTATTTATATATATATTAAATTTTTGCACTGTCTTTTATTTATACTATACTATATATATCAGCGGATATACCCTGCTATTATATACTACTATATATAACAGTGGTCACATATAGACCCTGATATTATTTAGTGCTGGATAGTACAGCATTTATATATGTATTTAAATTCCTGCAATGTCATTTTATTTTATATCTATATATATATTATCTATATATAATATATACTATATAGTACTGTATAATACAGTACATAGATATATATGTATTTAATTTCTACCCTGTCATTTCAATTTATCTATATATATATCAGTGGATATACCCTGATTATTATTTATTATATATAATTCAGTGGATATACCCTGACTACCATACTATTATATATCAGTGGATACACCCTGATAATATTATATTATTATATATATTTAGCAGTGGATATACCCTGCTAATATTATATAATACCTGCATTTGTCTGTTCTTTATATACTATATATACTGCTATATATTATATCTATATATATACATACTATATATATATCTATGTTATATATGTGTATATAAGTATATATACATACTTTATATTACAGCCTTGATATTCACGAACCCTGTCTGTTTTAACAGAAACCACATTCACCACAACCAGTGACCCCTGTCACCAGCAACCTCAAAACCTGACTGCGAGATCAGGTTATCAACATTATCAGGGAGTAGGCAAGTATACCTTGCCAAGTTTTTACTGCTTAAATATTAACTGTTAAATGTTCTTATTTAAATTTAATTATTGTCATATGAAACTGCTCCTGAAATTACATATAACAGTATGTATCTGAGATTGCCTTGGGTACAGTCAACAGATACGTTGACTTAGGGTAATCAACGTAGTAGTTACAGACTTACCAACAACTGTGAGGATATCCTGATATTCTCCTAGACCCTATCACGGGAACACGCAACATGGTTGCAATGTATATTGGGATGCGAGCTGCGTAGTTGACTAGCTACCAGTACGTGTGACCGCATCACGGATTAGAATAATTCAGAAAATATACGACTTGACATTTAGTTACATTGGGAGGGGAGAACGACTAAAATACGTATGGGACACCCACCTCTTTACCATGTGCCGCACTCGACGGAGTGATAGGGATGATATATATATATTCATGTGACCATTCTCATCGTAGATGGAAAATTGTATAGTGCCCTTGAACGGGGGCATATGTGGCATATACTAGCCAGTCACTACAGATTGATAAATTACGTCAACATATGTCTAGCCACACATTTCCCATACGTACTAGGTTGTCTCAAATTGCATTTTACTTAGATGGTTAGCATCCTGTATTTATTTTATTCAGTAATTTATTTATTCAGTATTTACATTACATGGCATGTCATTTTTTTGTATCTTGTTACGTCCCTCTGAGGACCTGGTTCCCTGCCAGGTTTAGCTGAGATATTCCACCCCACAGTACCTGGACCTGGACAGGAGTCTGGACATGCCTCGGAGACGAAGTTAGAGGAGATGCCGTCAGAGTCTACCCGAGTGCACCTGGAGTTGAAGCTACATATTTTGAGGATGTTACGCTAGTTTATCTTATTTCACTCCTGCTTACTTTTGTAGTGGGATTGTTCCCACCTGACTTTATCTGGGTTGTATATGACATTTCAGATTTAGCATCTATTTATATTCAGTACTTTCCCTGTTATTCTTGTGGATGAGATAGATTTACCTGTATTTAGACTTGTAGTAGTTTAGGACAGCGTAGCACATCACTTTGGGTCCATTAAATTGGGTATTCCCTTAGTGACGTGTCAGCTGGCCAATGCCACGTGGCCTAGTTCCGTATATTTTTGGGACTGGGGCGTGACAGGGACACCCACTTCCTCTATGTAGATTTTACACTAGACGGAGTGATATGGACGTTATATACTATACAAGATTCCCCGTTCTTCGGAACGGTAGGACGTTATTACATTATATTGCGCCCTTGTATTGGGGGCATATGTGGCATATACTAGCCAGTTGTCACGATTGGTGAATTACGTCAGCATATGTCTAGCCTACACTTTTCCATACACTCAAAGTTGTCCTCAAACTGCATTCACTTAGACGGTTAGGCGACCCCTTTGGATGTTTACTTTTCAGTACTTATTGGCATGTTATTATGTATCTTGTTATGTCCCTCTGAGGAACTGGTCACTTTCCAGATATTGACGAGCAGGAGTATCCGCAGGAGTACGGACATGGACCAGATACTACTTACCCGACTGAGGAGGTCTTACCTTCGGAGTATCTGTGATTTTGTTACTGCTGTTCAGTATAGTCGTTTTGTAGTGGATTTATTTTTATCCGACTATCAGACTTGATACTCATCTTTGATACTCAGATATTATTTAGCTCTTTGTTCCTACTTATTATCTGTGTTGTGGATGAGATATAGATTGTGTGTGACTTGTTGTGACAGTATATTACCACTGGTGGATTGGATATTCATGTACAGCGTACGTGTGTATATGTTTTCCATATATTGGAGTTCGTATACGTACGACTGGGCATATTACGTATTCCTAGTCCTACGTATCTTGGGACTGGGGCGTGACATATTTTTAGTAGTGGCCCATGCAGGTCAAGAATATATTGTCTTGGTTACGTAACTGTACCAAACAAGCCTGCGTATAAGAATAGAGTATAAGGATCTCATCCACACTTGACTAAAACCTCTTTTCTTCCTTTTAACTATCCTCTGTTTGGATAAAACAAAGTTTTACGCCAAAGATCCTTTATCCTTGTTGGCGTAAAAAGCCAAATGACTACCTGGTTGGCGTAAAAGCCAATTGACTATCTTGATGGCGTAAAAGTCAAACTATGAAGAAGACTGTCTACTTTATGCTACGGTTATGACAACTGACACATATTCTTTTATAAAAATCTTGACATGCAAACCACGTAGGTAATCGCCCCAGCGTAAACTTGAGGATTCATGAATAATAGATAACCAGAGTAGAGTAGCCTGAATAGACGTAAAATATAAGGATGGTGATGTGAGTGTATGTGTTACAGCCTTAGTTTTCCAGTCGTGACCAAATCTCATGTATTAAATGCAGAGATATGCCTCGAGCCTTGTGCAAAAACAGCTTTTTACGTGGCATCTGATTGTGTCTTATTTTGAGCGTAAAACTCATTTCTGTAGGCAGCGTATTCAGAAGACTCCATTTTTCTTCCTTTTGGATGCGTAAAAATGACTTGTATCAAATATGTCACTAAACGACAACCTGGGTCTCTGTGCAAAATCATCATCACAGCCGTCCTCTCAGTCATCGTGCTGTACTTTTGTCAGATGTCAGGATTCACTGATTTGTATGACAAATTCATCAAAGGAAATACAAAGAGTTCCTCGTACAGACTTGACGCTGCAAAGTATACTAGACTTTACGCGCAGATCTTTTACTCTCAGACTTTTTACGCACAGATTTTATGCAGGCAGATTTTACGCGCATAAACTTTTACGCAGACTTTTACCCAGACAATTCTGAAAGTCTTATTTTACGCCGACATCTCTGAAACCTATTTTACGCCGATAGTTTTGATCTCAGCATTACGCCGACAATTCTGAATCTTTACTTTACGCCAAAACTTCCTAGAACCTCTGTTTTACGCGGACAGCTTAGCAACATATTTTACGCAACTACCTTGAGTCCCTGTTTTACGCAGGAGAGACTTCATGCATGTTGGGGATTTTTGACTGTGAAATACGCGGCCAATTTCCCAGCATATTTTATGCTCCTACATCCTATTTAATACTTGCATCATGTTTGATTCCTGTACTTCTTCTAAATTATTGCGTACATCATCTGCAGAGAGATGGATATGCAGAATGAATGTACTATCGCCAATGGAGACATAACTCCTGGAGTCAATGATCGGGCTCAATGAGAGACCTCAACAATTCCTAGACTTCCAGGACCAGATGGACAGATTCATAATCCAGTTCCATCTGATCTTCCCGTTCCACCTAATGGGAACCTTCCAGTCTTATCGACACCGCAGGATGGTCAGGCACAACTGTTCCAATTATTCCAGATGATGATGCAGGAACATAGGCAACAGGCAGCCGAGCAGAGGCAAGAATTTCTGGCAGCACTTGAAAGGATGGCTGCACAGGCTACTGCACCAGCTCAAGCACTAGCTCCAGAACCTCGAGCTAGAGTTGGTTCAGTAAAGAACTTTATACAAATGGGTCCGAGGCCGTACAAAGGCATAGAGAGCCCAGAGGAAACTACCAACTGGATCACTCACACTCGGAAGTTATTAGAAGCATCACAGCTACCTACAGAGCTGTGGATGACGGGTGTAAGGATGCTTCTAGATGGTAATGCTCACCACTGGTGGGAATCCATGGAGCACCAACTAGGTACATACCAGACATGGAAGCAGTTCCTGGAGTACTTTGAAAGGAAGTACTTTTCGGACACCGTCAGAGATGCATTGTACGATCAGTTTCTTCACCTGGAGCAAGAAAACAGAACAGTGGACGAATATGATGCTGAGTTTAGTCACCTTAGTAAATATGGTGCTGCCCTGATACCAGATGACTTGGCCAAGGCTAAGAGCTTTCATCATGGACTAACTCAAGAGCTCCAATACTATACAAGCTCACAGTCTCGGATCTCTTATGCCAAATTACTGACAGAAGCCAGACTGCAAGAAACCATCAGCAGACGAAAATGAGGTCAGCTGAGGACACAACAAGGACCAGCAAGAATACAACAAGAAGGACCTATCAGACGTCCTTTAGCTCAGCAACAACAGTACCAGCACAGAGCAGGACCGTACCAGATCCCAGAGAAGCCCCACTGCCATCATTATGGGAAACGCGGACATATTAGGAAGGACTGTCAAACTCGCCTAGGGCAATGTATAAGATGTGGTTTCGGACAGCATATGATGAAAGACTGTCCTATGCAACAAGCATTGACACTTCCACCGCCAGCACAGAGGCTAGCACTTCCAGCACTGAAACCAGCTCAGCAAATAAATAAACCAGGAGAATCTATTTAGGAGCACGAAGACGACATGCTCGAACATTTTCTGAACCTATCTCGTTGACCAAGGTATAAAATTACTTTGTTAGTTTATACCTTATACCATCACTTCTGACTGTAGATCGAGTGATTTATTCTATGTTAGGATATATAGTTTGCTAAGATTATAGTTATAATCTTGAATTTTTAATTTTGTGCCTGATAGTTGAGTTGTTCATTTAGACTGTAATTATTATCCCTTAGTCGTAGATCCCGTAATTTTATCCATAGCTCGATACAAGTTATATTCTATTTCACTAGAAAGCCTGTAACTCTTTCATTCTTAATGTTGACACTTTTATTCTATAAGCACTATGATTAAGACTTAAGATGACCATTACCTATATAATGCAATAGGAAACCTTAATAAGTACCAAGATCTTTTCTCGTATACCCTAACAAGAGTTCTATCTTTTTTACGAGGACCAGGTTATTCTTAAGAATTCCCTCAAGGTAATCACAGTATTAGTTTGTTATAAGTTGGGTAGTATACCTCACAACTTAGTATCACATAGTCCTCTTGACTCCTTAATAACGTATAGTGACATTAACTGTACGCTACCATAAGAAGATAATGTTTATTCAGACTGTAAATTTTAGAGGCCCATACCCTATTTGGTCAACTAGCGACTTAGACAAGGAGTTAGTATGACAACTGTAGAGACTGTAGAATCTTATCTCTTTGTGACTTGAATCATTTTGTAACATCTCTCATCATAATCTAGTGTATTGGCGTATTTCTATTTTCTGAACTACCTTGACTCATGCTGTAATCACCTAAAATTTTAAGAATTTTTAAATTTAAATTTTCTGGAATTAATTAGCAGTTTCTGTGAATTTTTAAACAATAAATTAAAGTAGTCTAATTTAAAATGAATTTTTTAAATGAAATTAAATAGTATAAAATGTGATGGAAATTATATTTTCAAGTGTAAAATTAAAAACCGAGCATGGGATATTTTTCCGAGAATTTATTGGACCCCGGATGAATTTTTAAAACATTAAAAACTGTTTGCGGTTCCAATCAGCATCAAGAACCCTACCTACTTGTCATTTCTGCGGCAAGTTAGGTCACATTGAAAAGGAGTGCAGACGCAAATTGGGATTGTGCCTGGTTTGCGGTTCCAATCAGCATCTATCCAGGGACTGCACAGCACGCCGAGAGGGAGAACCACGACTAGCTCTACCTGCACCACGGCCAGATTATCCAGCAGTGGGAGCACAGCAGACGGGAGTTGGAGGAGTCAGACCACCAGCTCCAGGAGGATATCAGCCAAGACCTCCATTGCCACCTCAAGCAGCACTATTCCAACAGGCTCGTCAGCAGAGGGGACCAGCACAGGGACGAGGTCAGGCTTTTGCATTGGCTGTTCAGGAAGAAGCTATTGCTGGAGAAGTTATAGCATGTACCATCTTAGTAGCTTCATTACCTGCTGTAGCTTTATTTGATTCTGGGGCATCGTACTCATTTATAGCTGCTAGCTTCGTAGCCACCCATAGAGTAGCTACTGCACCCCTTCCAAAGACTAAGAGAATTCTTACGGGAGGTGGAATCATACCTGTTAGTGAAATCTGTAGATCATGCTCAGTAGTAGTCTGCGGGAGAGAAATGCGAGCCCAATTTCTGATCTTTTCTATGCTTGACTATGATGTTGTACTTGGTATGGACTGGTTAAGTCAGTATCATGCTACTCTTGATTGTCGGCTTGGAAAAGTTATATTCAGACCACCTGGACACTCAGAGTTTGAATTTTTTCGAGGAGCTGTAGAACAAGGTGATCAGCCAACTCTTAGGGTATTAACTGTAGAAGGGGAGTCAAGTTACCCAAGAGTTATATCAGAGTTTGTGGATGTATTTCCCGATGATCTTCCAGGTCTACCACCTGATCGGGAAATAGAATTCACTATAGACTTAACTCCAGGTGCTGAACCTATCACTTCATCGGTTTATAGACTAGCACCTAAGGAGTTAATTGAGTTAAAGAAGCAAGTTGATGAACTTCTGGAGAAAGGTTTCATCCGGCCCAGTGTTTCACCTTGGGGAGCACCTATACTTTTTGTACCAAAGAAGGATGGAACAGTTCGCCTGTGCATTGATTACAGGGCGTTAAATGCTGTGACCATTAAGAACCGGTATCCCTTGCCCCGCATTGATGACTTATTTGATCAATTGAGTGGAGCAAGGGTATTTTCAAAGATTGACCTTAGATCCGGTTATCACCAGATTAGGGTGAGAAAGGAAGATATTCCGAAGACAGCCTTTAGAACCAAGTATGGACACTATGAGTTCCTAGTAATGCCGTTTGGTTTAACCAACGCGCCTGCTGTGTTCATGAGCTTGATGAATTGAGTCTTCCATCAATACTTGGATAAATTCGTGGTGGTATTTATCGATGACATTCTGGTATATTCCAAAAGCCACGAAGAGCACGAGGAGCATCTCAGAATCGTGCTAGAGACGTTGAGGCAAGAGAAGCTTTATGCTAAGCTCAGTAAATGTGAGTTTTGCATGGATAAGGTGCCATTCTTGGGGCATATTATCTCAGGAGAAGGACTGTCAGTTGATCCAGAGAAGGTTGCTGCTATTGAGACTTGGCCTACACCGATATCAGTTGCTGAGGTGAGAAGTTTTCTAGGACTTGCTGGATATTACAGAAGGTTCGTAGAAAATTTCTCAAGGATTGCAGAGCCAATGACAAAGTTAACACGGAAAGATCAGGACTTTGCATGGACAGAAGAATGTCAGTTGGCCTTTGAAGAACTGAAGAGGCGTTTAACAACAGCACCAGTCTTGACTCTTCCTTCAGGGTCAGGCGGTTTTGTTGTTTATAGCGATGCGTCAGGTAGTGGCCTAGGATGTATTTTGATACAGCATGGCAAAGTTATTGCTTATGCATCGAGACAGTTGAAGGTCCATGAGAAGAACTACCCAACTCACGATCTGGAGCTAGCTGCTGTAATATTTGCACTGGAGATTTGGAGGCATTATCTTTATGGTGAGAAGGTGGAAATCTTCACTGACCACAAAAGTCTAAAGTATGTATATACCCAGAAAGAGCTTAACATGAGGCAAAGACGCTGGCTTAAGTTAATGGTGGACTTTGATATAGATCTGCAGTACCACCCAGGGAAGGCAAATATAGTAGCAGATGCACTTAGTAGGAAGCCTACGGCTTATTTCTTGACAATGCAGCCTGAGCTATTGAAAGATTTACAGGAGCTCCAGATAGAGGTTATTCTACCAAGACAGAGTGGCTTGCTAGCTAATCTGGAAGTGAAGTCATCGCTCGTGGAAAGAATTAAAGAAGCTTTGCCTACTGATGCAAGATTTAGAAGACTCAAAGAGAAGACAGAAGCAGGCATGCAGACGGGACTTCGCATACATGAGGATGGGACATTAAGGTGAGGAGATCGTCTATATGTTCCAAATGGAGAACTAAGACAGGAGCTAATGACTGAAGCCCATAGCTCCATATACTCTGTTCATCCAGGAGGAACAAAGATGTATCGAGATCTAAGGCAGTATTATTGGTGGCATGGAATGAAGAGAGAGATTGCCAGATTTGTAGCAAAATGCTTAGTCTGCCAACAAGTGAAAGCCGAACATCAGAGGACTGCTGGAATGCTGCAGCCGCTTCCCATACCAGAATGGAAGTGGGAACATATCACCATGGACTTCATCACAGGATTCCCAAGGAGCCCCAGTAGAAAAGATGCGGTATGGGTTATCGTGGATCGACTCACTAAGTCTGCGCACTTCTTGCCATTTAGAGTTGGGCAGTCCACGGAGATACTAGCCGACATGTATATGCGAAAAATAGTAAAATTGCATGGAGTGCCGGTTAGTATTGTATCAGATCGAGATTCGAGATTCACTTCACATTTCTGGCGAAGTATGCAAGAGAGTCTTGGCACCAGACTAAAATTCAGCACTGCCTATCATCTCCAAACAGATGGTCAATCAGAACGTACAATCCAGATTTTGGAGGATATGCTGCGATCCTGTATGTTAGACTTTGGAGGGTCTTGGGAAGATCATTTGCATTTGGTAGAGTTCTCCTACAACAACAGTTACCAGGCAAGCATCAAGATGGCACCTTTCGAGGCGTTATATGGTAGGAAGTGCAGATCGCCAATATGCTGGAGTGACGTCGGAGAGCGTCAAATCTTGGGACCAGAGTTGGTGATGTAAACTGTGGAGAAGGTTAAACAAATCCAGAATCATCTTCGGGCTGCTCAGGACAGGCAGAAGCATTGGGCTGATACACACCGACGTCCACTGGAATTCAAGGAAGGAGAACATGTATTCCTGAGGATTTTGCCGACTCGAGGAACCATTCGCTTTGGGAGCAGAGGCAAGTTGAGTCCAAGGTACATTGGGCCCTTTGATATTCTGGAGCGCATTGGTGAGGTGGCGTATCGTCTTGCATTACCTCCATCTCTAGAGGGAGTGCATGATGTATTCCATGTCTCACAGTTAAGAAGGTATGTGACTGACCCAAGTCACATAGTGGATCATTTTGAGATCGCTGTAGGCCCAAGCCTGAGATATGAAGAACAACCGGTGGGTATACTCGGAACCAGTGAGAAGACACTGCGAGGGCAGACAATTAAACTGGTTCGTGTGGCTTGAAAGCAACATTATCCTGGTGAATCTACCTGGGAGAGAGAAGATATCATGCGACAGAAATATCCCCACTTATTCGAGGATGCAGGTACATTTTAAGTAATTTTTGTAATTACTGCAGTTCTGTTCTATTAGAAGTTTTATCTTTTAATTGCGAGGACGCAATTTTCTTAAGGGAGGTAGATTGTAATCACCTAAAATTTTAAGAATTTTTAAATTTAAATTTTATGGAATTAATTAGCAGTTTCTGTGAATTTTTAAACAATAAATTAAAGTAGTCTAATTTAAAATGAATTTTTTAAATGAAATTAAATAATATAAAATGTGATGGAAATTATATTTTCAAGTGTAAAATTAAAAACCGAGCATGAGATATTTTTCCGAGAATTTATTGGACCCCGGATGAATTTTTAAAACATTAAAAACTGTTGTAAAATTTAACTGATTATTTAAACCATAATTAATTAATAAACCAACTGAACCCTGAACCGGACCGGCCGGGTTCATTGAACCGAACCGCTGCCTAGCGGGTCGGATCCGGGTCAGACCCGACCCGCCAGGATCCGACCCGACCCGACTGTTCCAATCCCTAACCCCCAATCTGAATCCCGATCGACGACGATTCGCCTGGCCGGCGGCCGTTTTCGCCGCCGTGGCCGTCGGTCGACCCCTCGGTTCGGCTCTCCCGCAACCGGCGACCCGTCCCCTTCGGTTTCCGGCCAACGTCCGGCGGTTCCCATTCCTATATCCCCTATAAATACCTAGCTATGGTCGGCCGGAAAATCCCCTTGAGCACCCCTATTCTCCGGCGAGTTTCAGACTCCGGCCACCTCTTCCCATCACCTCCAGACTCCGGCGTCTCCACCCAGACCGCAGTTCCCGTCCGCCTTACCACCAGCAACCACCACCGGACCCAGAACCCCGTTTCAATCGAACCCGAGTTCGATTCTTCTCCGCCGGACGGAATCCGGCCACCCACAGCGCCGGAACCGACCGCCAGACCGTCGACGACCACCCCTCGGCTGCCCAGCGAGCCCTCAGCCACAGGACACACCCTGCCCGGCCACCGTAGTTCCAGAACCCTAAAACCTAGGGTGGACACAGGACTCGACTCAGGACACGAGGACACAAGGATTCGGGTTTCTCGGACAAATTCAGGTACCCGTAACTTTTGACTCGTAGCTCTGATTTTAATTCCGTAAATTGTATCGCGTAGCCTGTATGACCCTCTCGGTGCTCGGACAAACCGCTCGGGACATCGCGTCCTGTGGTGATCGCACACTGCGATCCAAAAACAGGAAAAAACTTAGCCCTGTTTTACCCCGGAATCGAGTACGCCCCGCCAAACGGGACGACTTGGTCACGTGCGGTCTTCACCGACACGTGAGCATCGTAGATACGGACGTGCGAGCTTTCGCAGAAGCTGATTCGGATGTGCGTGCACACCGAAATCAGTGCGTATCCGCGGACAACATCCCGTATCTGATTTTTCTGTAATTAGCTGTAACTTAGTATATACACGTCAGATCGAGACGAAACTTGCGCCATCGGACTCGTAGCAATACGCCGGTCCTGTGGGTCAAGTTTGGTTAGATTCTGAGAACGTTGGAAAAATCGTGTGTCGTGGGCCACACAGGCTCCACCTGACGGGCGATTTTGAGAACGGCTCATCGGAATCCAATTCTGGAAGTTCCGTTGGGTTCGTATCAACGTTCCTGACTTGTTGACACTAAGTTAGACTAATTTGCAGACTTTTTGACCCTGACCCGATTTTCGGTACAAAGCGACCTACATATGGACCCGCTTTGGCCTAGAAATGTCGTTTTTGCCCTTGTGTCCAAACTGGACTTAAGGACAGGCGTTTCTAACTATTTCCTATGTTCTGAGACTGTTGGTAATATTCATTTCAGCTTTTGGAGGAGTTATTGCTGAATCCACTGTTATAAGGACCGCCACTGATATTCCAATCCCAGGCAAGTGTACCTTGCCATAAATTGCAGTTATTGATTCATTTTGATTCTCTTGCTCTATTTTCTGTGACTAGTGTATATGATATAACCTAGGACCGTATGACATACTTAGCGTCCGATCACAGTCGGGTGCCAACCCCGTACGCGGAGTTGTGTACATCATGTAGTGATGGATATACGAGACCCTTTATATTCTCGTGCTTGTTTATCAAGTACACTATAACCTAGGACACTTGACACCATACATTGACAGAATCTTCCTGACATATTCAAGGTGATTCTGTATAGGATACAGGATGGACATAGTTATTATACTCTTAGATTATGACTGTTGCATTAGCACTGATCTCACGTGACATGGACATGCGACGTGTGGTTACATTGGGTGGGGAGAGACACACAGGCTACAGGCTGTTCTATATATATATACTACTATTGTGAGGTTGTAGACTCTCGAGCAGAGCTAGACCACTACTAGATATTGCTGCTACCGGCTCCCCGACACAGAGCTTGTAGCAGTCTCAGCCTGAGTACTAGTGTTGCTCTCAGTTGTATTTTTACATAGATGGTTAAGTAGTTACCCTGCTTATTTCATTCTCTATTTCACTGCATTACTTTTGGCTTATGATTTCTGTACCTTGCTATGTCCCCTGAGGACCTGGAATGGATGATGTCCCCAGGTTTAGCAGAAGAGCATTATCCCGAGGTTTACGGGACAGGAGCTGAAGCCGAACCAGGTGCTGTTGCTGAAGGAGAACCTAACATAGAAGCAGAGGTAATGGCAGAGGATTTTACTTGAGATTATGATATTTGTACTCTTCAGATACTCTATTTTTGGACTCTTTTGTTCTGGTCTGATGAACCAGTATTTTAGACTCTTATCGGGTTGTTCCTGACATACTCTGCTGAGACTGGACTTTGATGTACTTTCTTTATTTGCTAATGTTCTTATTATTCTGTGTGTAGATGAGATTAGATTTTGACTTATTGTTGTAGACCTATATTACAGCTTAAGTATGCCGATGGATCCATTAAATTGGGTTTGTCCATCGTTGCATGCTGCTGGCCATTGCCACGTGTCCAGTTCCTCGGTATTTTTGGGACTGGGGCGTGACACATGCTGCTGTTATAGCCTAGTTTTGCAAGCTTATTCTTTTATCAAGTTTGTTCATGATATATGTATTAGTGGATGCATACATTAGTATATTTTAGAATTAGTGTATTACGGTCTGATCAACCATAGTGCGCTTGGTTCGTCCTTCACAATACTACTTTACATGGATTGAGATACATAGTTGACTAGTAGACGAATATACTTGCCCCTAGACATGTCTGGCATATCACATCGGTTACATAACTATACTGATACGAGCATGTGAATAGGAATTACCAAAATATGATTTCAATCCACAACTACCTTAATGATTCACAATTGAATTCTTTAAAACTCCTTGAATCTCGTACTTGTATTCTATCACCTTCACCTGGAATTTTTTATTATCACTCTTCGTCTTCCCTTACTTCGAAAAGACGAAACCTCGTGCTTGGTATAAGTTTGATATATAGATAGTACTAGATATATCCATAGGCCAATCGCATTATTTGGTGACTATCCTTTATAATTGATTAAAGGCCTATCATATATGATATAGTTGGTGTTAAAGTTTTGAGGATTGAAGGACATGAGTAAATAAATTAAAGAATATTTTTTTTTTGTATAGCCTTATATGATAAATGGGAAAATTATAAGTTGGGTAGAAGTCGCATTGTTAATTTGAGGATAAATTCTTTTAGATTATGTTCAAGTATGATTAGATTAAAAGATTAAGTTATTTTAAATATGGAGAATTTTTAGAAGAAGAAGTTAGATGATGAGTATCTAATGAATTTTGAAATCTTGATATATCGGACCAAATATTTATACTTTAAGTACATGATTAAAATTTTGAAATATTGAAGGATTGAATCATCAATTTAAATCTTGATAAAAATGAATAGAACTCTAAAAACATGAACATTGACAGACTAAATTCTAAATTTGATGATTTGAATTAAAGGCTAAAATTGATTGCTGGACTACCTATTTGAAATATTAAGGATATAAATTGAAACGAAAATTTGAAGAGTACAAAATTCTTAAGTGAAAAATAGGAATAATATTTGATTAGAATCATTTTCTAGAGGAGATTATGATAGATGGAGATCGTAATATAAATTTGATATGGGTTATTTCAACCTTGAAGATATATGGATTTTAATTTAAATTTGGATATTGTTTTATATACAAAAAATTTGGAAGAGATTGTGATTGACTTACTGTATATACAAATATGAAGGAGTTAACAAATTATGCCTTATTTTAATTTTGAGGACGAAATTTTTATAAGTTGGGTAGAATGTAAGACCCCTAATTCTGAAAACCATATTAGTTAATTTATTTAGTAAATTATAAGCTAAATAGAGAGAATAGATTTTTATTTAATTTTATTAGAGGCATTTGTGCAATTAGAGGATTTATGAAGCCATTATAAATTTTTCCTAATTTATTCCATGTAGGAGACCCTTTGGACAGTTGCTAGCTTAACAATATGCACCAATATAAATTCTAGAATTTTCTAAGTATATATATATATATATATATATATATATATATATATATATATATATATAGTTTATTAAGAAAAAGAAAGAAAAAGGAAATAAAAGGAAATGAGTTTGGATTCCTATTGAGTCTCAACCAGAACCCCGTTAACCTCAAACCCAAACCCATTAGGAAAATATCAGCAATAGCAGTAGCAGTAGCAAAAACCAACTTTGCTAAATCTTTCTCTGCGCGTAAAATAACCCCACCGCCTAAATCCTTTCCCCACGCGTAAAAAAACTCCGTGCGTAAATTATCAAACCCCACCGCTTAGTTCTCCGTGCGTAAAATAACCACACCGCCTAAATCCCTTCTCTACGCGTAAATTCCTCCACCGCTTAAATTCTATCTCCGCACGTGTGAAGAAAAATATCAGCAGCAGCCTCCACCGCCTCTTTACCTATTATTACTAAACTCTCCTCAACCGCAACCAAAACCAATGAAAGAAAAATAGCAGCAGCTCACCCCCGCGTGTATTCATTCCCTTTCCCCGCATGTGACTCATCACCCACCGCCTCATTCTACCGCCTCCTTATCCCTATATATATTACAACTCCCAAACCCTAACCCCACTTCTTCTTACAAACAAACTTAACACCGTGGACACTTGCACTATACAAAACTTTTGCTAGGCAAGTATACCTTGCCTTGTTGTACTGTTTAAATTCAGTTATTTAGTTGCATGTTTAATTCTTTTAATTTATATAACTGTGCGCATCCGAGAGAGACTCAGGTGCAGTCAGCGAATGCGTTGACGTTAGAACTTGTGTCTGACCTAGTGTCTAGTAAACCCACCTAAAGTTGTGGAGTTATTGGTATGACTCTCCAGGCCTTGACACGTATCATTACACGTCACAGAGTGAGTTCATGTAGGGACGCGTGCCTCATGCTCGACTGGCCATCGGTGTGAGCAACACGTGTAACAGTATTAGCTTAGTGTTTATTTCTTTAGAGACTTGTATATCTTCATTGGAAGGGGTGGACGACTTGTAGGCGTATGGGGCACCCACTTCCTCTATACAGATTCCACACTCGACGGAGTGATATGGACGTTATATACTATACATATTCCACGTTCTTCGGAGCGATATGGACGTTATATACTATCCAGATTCCCCGTTCTTCGGAGCGGTATGACGTTATTACATTACATTGGGCCCTTGTATTGGGGGGCATATGTGGCATATACTAGCCAGTTGTCAGGATTGGTGAATTACGTCAGCATAGGTCTAGCCTACACTTTCCCATACACTCAAAGTTGTCCTCAACTGCATTCACTTAGACGGTTAGGTGACCCCTTTTGGATGTTTCTATTTCAGTACTTTATTGGCATGTTATTATGTATCTTGTTATGTCCCTCTGAGGACCTGGTCCCTTTCCAGATATGGACGAGCAGGAGTATCCGCAGGAGTACGGTCCTAGACTGGATGCTACTTACCAGGCTGAGGAGGTCTTACCTTCGGAGTATCTGATTTTATTGTCGCTGTTTAGAAATCTTCGTTGCTACTTCAGTATAGTCGTTTTGTAGTGGATTTGTCTCCACCCGACTATCAGACTTGATATTCATCCTGATACTCAGTTATTATTCAGCTCTTTATTCCTACTGATTATTTGTGTTGTGGATGAGATATAGATTCTGTGTGACTTGTTGTGACAGTATATTACCACTGGTGTATTAGATATTCATGAACAGCGTACGTGTGTATACGGTTTCCATATATTGGAGTTCTTATACATATGGTTGGGCGTGTTACGTATTCCTAGTCCTACGTATTTTGGGACTGGGGCATGACAACTTAGTTCCCTTTTCCGCGCGTAAAGGAACCCCACCGCCTAAATCCCGCTCCGCGCGTAAAGCAGACCTCCACCGCTTAATTCTCTCCTACGCACGTGTGAAGAAAAATATCAGTAGCAACACTACCGCCTCTTTACCTATTATTACTAAACTCTCCTCAAACCAAAACCAAAACCAATGAAAGAAAAACAGCAGCAGCTCACCCCGCATGTGACTCATCACCCACCGCCTCATTCCACCGCCTCCTTATTCCTATATATATTATAACACTTCCAAACACTAAACCACTTCTTCTTACAAACGAACAAAACACTGTTTGGACGTGCACTATACAGGATTTTTGCTTGGCAAGTATACCTTGCCATCGTACTATTATTTATATTCCAACTGATACATGCATGTTTAATTCTGCTTATATAGATATTTATTCTTGTAGATTTTGGACCTACTTTATGAGACCACCCCAGTATTATGAAGCATCATTAGGTTCATTGGTCGTGACACAGTTGTTACACGAGTTGTGAGTCTCATATAGATCCCGGACTACATATTGGATTGGCCGCCTGTACGTATGAGTCGTGTGTTAGGGATGACTGCTGATAGAAACTTTGTATGCTAGTAGACCTAGCAGTTATTTAGAGATTTTATCGTATTGTAGATATAACATGCATAGATCATTGGGCGGGGAGGACGACTAGTAGGCGTATGGGACACCCACTTCCTCTATGTAGATTCCACACTTGACGGAGTGATATGGACATTATATACTATGCAAGATTCCCCGTTCTTCGGAGCGGTAGTGTCACGCCCCGATCCCGAAAGGGTCAATCATCCTCGCTGGATCCTTCACGGAACCGATTCGTCCTCGCTGGGGCGTGATGCCGTACAAGCCTGGAGTTGCGCTCGTACAAGGCAAGAACTCGCAGTTATAGGAACCCACTTTGAAACACAATTTAGAAAACGCATTCACAGATAATTGAACACAAGTGCAGGAAGAAACATACTTTTTCATTGATAATTCAGAGTAATTTACATAGAGTCTACATTGATGCGCCTTCTCGGCTACTTGAATTGCATTAGAAAAGATAACTCAAAATGCAGGGCGCGCTCCATCAGATAGTCCTCGTCGTCCATACATTACTCTCTTGTATAGGTTGAAAGTCCAAGCCTCCAAAATGAACTGACTCCAACTATACTTCAAAATAGAGGTGCTCCTAACGCCTCTTCGTCTATCCACTAGCGTTGCACCGTCTGAGTGCCTGAAATAGTTGCCCACAACGTGTGTCAGTACTCAACTTGTACTGGTGAGCGGGATGAACCCACTCGACTAAATCGACACTAGCTTATTAGGGACGAGCATGCATTAGATGATCTTCTATAAAGAAGCAAGTGAAATCAATTCATATCAGTTGCATGTTTTGATAGAAATGAAAATAATATCGAATCCAACCAGTACATCGGTTGCTTACTCAACCGATGCATACCTTCCCTGCAACGAAACACAAGTATACTTACCATCTGCACAAGACAATAAATTAGCATGTGTTCTATTCTATGCGGTCATTGGTGTGATCGACACCTTAGGGACTTATTCCAAGCATTAACGGCGTGCCCTATCAGCCCGGGTAGCAAGCCCTGCAGGAGGTCCTACAATGTATCGTGCCTAGCACGAATCAATATTTCCCTCCGGATCGATACGGTTCCAGTGCCCCGGAATGCTGTCTCGAGGAAATGATAAACCTTGTGCACAAGTTGTTCCAGACCATGCAAATGCATGAACATTTTATATCTCATACAATGCATCGAATTAAACAGAAGAAGTAAAGCAGCAATATATATCTTATGCAACAGTTCATATTTTCTCAATGCGGTGTTCCGATTTTGATATCCCATGGGTCCAAACTCTATCCGAGGCACCAGGCCGCAACCAACAACCAATTCCCTTTTCCAACCAACTCAAGTTATAAGGTGTGCAAGCATATAGTAAAATTAGTCTACAATTCCCATGTTCCTTTCTTAGTGGCTGGCAAGCACCCAACCAGTCCATCCCGAGAATAATATCGTAATACTTAATGTCTAATACAATGACATCTAAGGAAAGCTTCCTTCCTCCGATGCAAATATAACCATCCCTACAGATCGCATGGGCGGGCATGTCGACTCCCGAAGGTGTACTCACGCAAAGGTTCATATTTAAAGAAGTAGAAGCTAATTTATGCTCAATAGTAAAATCAGCAGATATGAAACTATGCGTAGCACCTGAATTGAATAAGACTCTAACGGGCAATTCTCTGAAAAGTAAAGTACCTGTCATGACAGTTTCAGAGACGGATGCCTCATCCCGAGTCGGTGCATAGACTCGTCCTTGAGCACCCTGGCATCGTGGGTTCAACGCCACAGCATTGGCATCACTTGCTGGAGGCCCCCTGTTATGATTCCTCTGGTTCTGATTCCCGTGGTGCTGATTTCTATTATTATGATTCCCGTTGTTCTGATTCGGTTTTTGCTCACGGCAGTTAAAATGCTTGTGGTCCAGACGACCACATTTAAAACATCCAGTAACTCGGCATTCCTTCACTCGATGCCCTAACCTGTCGCACCTATTGCAGTATGGTGCACGGGACGGACCCTTATGTTCAGATGTGTGCGAACGCTTTTATGCTCCAGACCCTCCCGTTTCCTGAGGTCGCTTATTGTTGTTGGTATGGGAGGTTTGCACGTCGACCTTTGGTGGATAGCGCCCAAAGATCCGTTCGCTGTTCAGGGCAGCTTCATAACATTCCCTGTAAGTTTGACATTTCTGGTTGATGACATCCCTACGCAAATCGTCATTCAAACCCTTTTGAAAATGATAGCACCACGCCTGCTGGTTAGGCAAGAAGTGCCCAGCAAACTTAGCCAGTTTAGCGAGCACTGAGTCGTAATCGTCAACAGACAAACTTCCTTGCACCAGATTGCTGAAGTCGTCTTCTTTTTGTTGCCGCACGGCCCGGGAAATTTATTGTTCAATGAAGGCAGATTTGAACATTTCTCAGGTGATTTTGCAGTTGGGATTGGCATCAAAAATCCTTGCTTAGTGGCTTCCCACCAATCATGCGCACGCAGCTCCAGTTGAACTGATGCACAGGCCACTCTTTTGGATCCTCTAAAGCCAACCAGATTGAAGAGTCCCTCCAGCTTTGCAATCCATGCCATCACCACGTCCGGTTCTGCTCGTCCGTTGAACGTTGGTGGATGCATTTTAGTGAACTCTGCTGCACGGCAGGTGTTCTTGCTGGAGGCTGTGTTTCTTCGGACTCATCCTCTATCGCCATAGTCGGCGGTGTAGCAGGCGTCACTGTAGCTCCCTCGTTGTTGGGTACCAAGGATGCAATCAGTTGTATCATGGTATCCATCTGCTTTTGTTGAGCAGCAAACTGTGCCTGTTGAGAAATGGCTTGTTGTTGCTGCACCTCCATGAGATGCATAAGCCGTTCGGACATATCCATTGAACCCGCTCCTCCGGATTCTCCAGAACTTGCCGGATTGTTCTGGATGGGCTGAGCACTGCTTGCAGCGACAGTATTTTTCTTAGCCATTGCTACAAAAGGAGTAGCTTGTTAACACTCCAAAAATGATAGATTTTTGTATCTATGGGCTCATTGTATAGGTGACTCATCTCATGCAGCGGACGCCGAATGCAACTCAATCGAGAGGCGCATCAAACTCCTTTATAATCTTTTAAAATCCCAAGGACGTAAAGCCTAAGCTCTGATACCAATATGTCATGCCCCGATCCCGAAAGGGTCAATCGTCCTCGCTGGATCCTTCACGGAACCGATTCGTCCTCGCTGGGGCGTGATGCCGTACGAGCCTGGAGTTGCGCTCGTACAAGGCAAGAACTCGCAGTTATAGGAATCCACTTTAAAACACAATTTAGAAAACACATTCACAGATAATTGAACATAAGTGTAGGAAGAAACATGCTTTTTTATTGATAATTCAGAGTAATTTACATAGAGTCTACATTGATGCGTCTTCTCGGCTACTTGAATTGCATTAGAAAAGATAACTCAAAATGCATGGCGCGCTCCATCAGATAGTCCCCGTCGTCCATACATTACGCCCTTGTATAGGTTGAAAGTCCAAGCCTCCAAAATGAACTGAGTCCAACTATACTTCAAAATAGAGGTGCTCCTAACGCCTCTTCGTCTATCCACTAGCATTGCTGTAACGACCTGCTCCGCTCAACCCGGAGGGCCGATTCAAAACGGCACAAGTGTAGCTATTCAACCCGCCTTGCTCAGCGAGATAGCTCGTTCGATGCAAATGCTTTCATGCTGGGATCTTCAATGGAGTCAGACTTAGGCTATCAGAGGCGCATCCGGAGTCTCGTTCGACCGATGCGATACATCGCTAAGGTGGGTGGCCCCGGTGAACCTGTCTCTACTTAGCTGCACACTAAGAAAATGATTATCACATGCTAGTTTATGGGCGATAACCTTTGCATGCTAATAAAAGAGATGAACGCACATAGCTAAGGGGATAACCCCGCCTTATCATCGTATAGAACATGGAGATTTTACTTGCTATTTGCATAGTCGAGATTGCTGGGTTGGAATGTAGTAATTTCTTCATATATGCTGTAAAGTAGTGTGAGTTCATACTGAGGCGTTGCACCGCACGGAACATGACACGGGACGGAGTAAAATCATGTTGCATGCATAGACGAGGAAGGCTATTAAATAGTCGTTCCAAGTCAGGAGATGGAAGGAAATGAATGTACTCGGAATATGCAGATCGCCGAGGCAGTCTCTAATCAGAGAGCTGCGTAAAGAAGAAAAGATCCGAGTGTAGTCCTCGGCAAAGATAGATCCGAGTGTAGTCCTCGGCAAGGATTGATCCGAGTGTAGTCCTCGGCTAGGATTGGAAGTTGGGGGAGTAGTTGCATGGTCACGGACAACTAGTTGTGCACCAGGTAGAGAGAGTCCTCGACACGATTGCTGAGGCATCCGAATCGTGTCGGCCCGGGAGGACGGAGTGCCAGTGTAGTCCTGGCGATACGCTAGCTGATGACTAGCGGGCGAGAGCGAGGCATCCAGCAAGGCTTGCTACCGACCTGGATGGACGTCGACTCGTTAGACGGCTAGGAGGCCCAGCAAGGCTGGCAACCGAGCTGGGGAGGCAGCCGTCCATCGCAGATATTGTCCAATATGGCTAACAGAGCCAGTGACCTTCATATAGATAAGTCATGTTTGCATAGCGGCTATCCGCACTGAGAAAAGGAGAAACGGGGAGGAGTGTGTTTGCACGACATTATGCATAATTAGAATGGATGCATGGTATCACACATAGTTCTAGTAAAATGGGTCTTATGAGGCAGCGGCACGGCATAACACTTGGGTTTTATAGTTGCTTCTTGTTATTTCGTAGATAATTGTTTATATTGCTGCATATGACAGGGAAAGCCGAATGGTAAGAAATGGTAAGGTGAACTCAATTGTTCATGAATATGACACTCTTGAGCTGACACGGAGATTACTTTCTTTGTATTGCCATGTAACTGATCCTAAGGCAAAAGAATAGAAAGACAACGGAACTAGTCGGTGCACATAACTAATGAATGTGCTTGTTTTGTGGCGTAGGCGAGAGGCCTCTCCACCAGTGCATTCAATGTACTGATACCCAACCAGTCTGCATGCAAGGTGCAGGGGGAACTCGTACGGATTCGGAGATCGCTATCGCAATGAGGCGCCGGACCGTACTTGGCGTCTTGGAGCGTGGCGCACGAACCTGGAGCTCGCATATATGAGACATAATGTATGGGAACATCATCATCAAGATCATTTGTGTTGGTTCTAAGCCTAAGGGCATATTCAGTGTAAGAGAGAGAGAGAGAGCATGAGCGATTTGTAATCTCAACTTAGCGCCGCTTGTAATCTTTACTTCATATCAATAAAGAGCTTAATTTGGATTCAATACTTGTGTTCATTTTACGTTTTCGCTATGACAACTCTGTGAACTAGTTATCAACGGCCGTTTCGGTATTTGCCTTGCGCGGGCGCAACCCCAGGCTCGCGCGGTATCGCGTCCCGATGGAAACGTACGTCCCGCGGGAGCGCTGGCGCGGTGATTCGAGCCTAGCGGGGACGGCCGATTCCTGCGGGAGATCGGGGCGTGACATATTGGTATCAGAGCACGGCTTTACGTTCTTGGAATTCGTTTCGATTCTCTCAGTTTTGAACTTGTGTGCTTGAAGAAGTGGTAGATGCTCTCTCTCGATGCTTTGATGGATGTTCCATACAATAAGTCTAAATATTTTCAAAAAGTGCGTGTGAATTATACGATGGCTTGAACGGGATTGTGATGCAAGAGCTTTTGTCCCAACCTGTAAAAAACATTGTGAGAGTAAACTCGTGTTATAATCGGCAAGTTATATGTCGATATGAAAACACCAAGCGAGTAGAGTGCGAGACGGTATATCGTTCAGACAGTGGTCTTTGCACATGGCCTTTGGCCAAGCTGTGTTGAGTATCGTGCACCAAGACCCTTGATGCTAGCGACTTGCAGCGAGATTTGGGTGTTGTTCGGATAAGAATAAAGTTTGACTTAGTAGGGAAATCGATAGAGACGCTATCGGAGTGCCGCTAAGGCGAGTGATGGAATCGTGTATGGAATTTCCAGATATAGTTTGGACGGTTATTCATAGCGATAAGTTATGATTTGAAGCATAGTCTATATAGAGGACTATGAATAGAGGTGTGTACGAGTCTAAGATCGCTAAGGCGATAAATAGGGACTGTGTTGGAGTTCTAAGGAACGAATTGGGAATACGAGTGAAGGATGCGAACGCGAATCAGGAGTTATTAGGATAACTCGATTCCTGAGTGGTGTATACGATAGTCCCCTGTTCGATTATACGAATTGTGGATATAATGAGTTGTAAAGATTCAGGGAGTATAACTCGAACCCTGAGTGGTGTATTGGTCGGCTTAGAAATGCTAGAACGAAGTCGTAGGTTCGGAGTTAAGCGAGTCTAGCGGCGAACGACGAGATTGGGTAAAGCCTTAGTATAAATAAACAATGTCTAGCAAGTAAGCAAACTCGGAGAAAGCATGCAATGTTTGGTTCGAACGAGTTACAATGAGTTGAATAAGGGATAAGGCTTACATCGAATAGAAATTCAGGACAATTGGAATCGATATCATGGTCGAGAAAGACTTAGAGGATTGTACGAGCGATTTGAGTTGAAACAAGTGAATTAGAAACTTGAGTTGAGATTGAATAATCTGAGATGCGATCGGAGTAAGTGCAATTGGAAATAATGCAGCGAACGAATGAAAGCGTGCATGGAAAATTTGGATTTGAGTAGGATATCGCTCGATAGAGTTCGGTTTGAGTACGAATGCGATGATTTCAAATTTTGGGAGATTTAGACCATAGCAATGGTTGGAAGATAAGTATGGATTGATGCTAGTTAGTATAATGGTGAGTTTGATGCATCGAGTTAAGCGGTAATAGATTTGGCTTGGAGTTTGGAAGAACGATCTTGAAATCAAGTTCGGAGAGATAACATCCAAAATTTGTCCCAGTGAGAACAATTATTCTGCGGGAGCGCCGACGTGGTGATTTTACGTTCGGCAGGGATAATCGAACTCAAGGGAACATGTTCGGTGATTATTCCAAACGAACACGATGAATGGATACGTGTCAAATGGGATAGACTTTGAGTTTGGGATTTGAACTTAGTTGTTTGAGGAATGCTAAGAGTAGACAAAGAAATGTTCAAAATGGTAATATTGAAGTTGGATATTTTGGCTTAGCAAATTTTGATTGCAGTAAGAACGGTAGTTGGAAGAACATGACTTGAGGGATCAATGTACAACTTGGGATAAAACAAAAATTGATGATGAAGTGTCTGTTCGTTCGAGGATAACCATAACGATTGACCTTCTTGTCTTGTGCGGGTATAACTTCTTATTCGCACATGCGTCACGTCCGGATTAGGACGATCATTCTGCGGGAGCGTTGGCGTGGTGATATCACGTCCGACGAGGATGATTGAACTAGCGGGAGACCGGAATGTGACAATTGAGGGATCATTCTGACTTGTGGTTTAATGCGATAAGACAAGTTTCAGGATAAAATGAGTCTAAGGATTTTCTTGAGGAGTTAGTCTAGAAACGTGAAGTAAGAGATGTTGGATGTTTTCATGAACGGATACGTAGATTGTGCTGGACGACTTAGAGTTCATGATATACATCAATGATTTATAATAGAATTGTGGCTTAGTAATACAGGTGTAGAAAAGGATGGATTTGGGAATTATATCAAACATGATAAAAGAGATAGTATGTGCGAATCGATGGGTTAGCCCTGAAACATGGGCATATCATGGGTTCGGTTGGACGAGCGTGTTGGTGTGATAGGATGAACTGTGCTCGATGTTTAGAAATCTGAGTAAAACGAGCTTGGGTAGAATACCCGTGTAAAGGAACAATGGTTTGACCTTAGGGTGTTTGGGGCGAGCGTTGTGCAACGCAGTTGCGCGATGAGTCGCAAACTTGAGTTGTACCTATGACTGTGTGAGCTGACCTAGTGGCTAGGCAGACGACCTTGTGCCTTGAGTTAAACTGGAGTGGCTGACTTCAGAGTATCGTTCGGGATGAACGATAGAACTGGGGCAACGAGACTTAGAGTTAGAATTCGGAATTGGGAATATACACTAGCAACGTTCGCGTTGAAACAAACGTAATGCAAGATAGGACTCGGGTGATAATTGATTTGGTTGGATAGGTTACGCGACGGTAAAGGATAAGACGATAGCTGGATCGAACAAGAGTTCGGTCATTCATATAGCAGGACGATCCGCATTTTGAAAGATTTTTACGAGTAGCTTGTCAGACTTAGCTGTCACTGAGCTTGGTTGAAATACACATATTTGGGGGACGCCTTGAATATGGGTACAATCCAGACTTAGCGATATGCATAACTCGGATGCAGCTGCAAAGGAAAATGTTCGAATTCGCATGGATGAGTATGGCAACTGAAATGATTTAGCCTCAACCTAAATTTTCATAGAGGAAAGATTGTATCGTTCCTCGTGCTACCGGGATAGTTCTGTGCTAAGACGCAGTACGAGACTGAGTTTGGGAATGTAATAGTTGAACGAATAGATCATTCGGATAAAATGATTAAGCACTCGGGCGAACGGAACGAGTAAAAACGGATAGGAAGTTAAGTTTGATTGAGCCAAAGGTGCGAAGGACTTGAGCGTACCCCAGGTGGGCAATTTAGCTCTGCGCTAAGGCGCAATAAAGACTGAGTCAGAAAACGTAGGTGATTGGGTGCGATTTACTTAGCGAGATTGGACGGTGACTCAAAGAGAGTGATGCAAACGAGATTGGAAAATTAGCCCAAATTCAAACCTTTGGTTTAGGCATAACGATGGGTTTCGATAGGCGACGTCAAGTAAACTGTCGAATGTGTTCGGATGCATTTGGTTCCTATGAGAGGTAATATAACAAGTTGGACAAGTCCACCCAATTATGAGTTGTAAGTGCCCATTAAGTTATAGAATACCATGTGCTTGGGTATTATAGCCCTGCACCTGGTGCAGTAGATTTTGAGTCGGGAGTGCAACGAGTGAGTTGAGTATAACTCGATAGCATTGAACGATAGAGTCGTTCGATGAGAATTGGCTAACGTTGGCGTAACGCATGGTGAGAAAATAAATGATTGTGCTATTAAGACAGTCCTTGGAAGTTAGGCAAGGTGTATAGAGTTGGGTTTAGAAGATGTGCGATAGTACGAGTTGCGCTCAGGAAGTCTCGAGGACGAGACTTGTTCTGAGTGGTGTATGATGTAACGACCTGCTCCGCTCAACCCGGAGGGCCGATTCAAAACGGCACAAGTGTAGCTATTCAACCCGCCTTGCTCAGCGAGATGGCTCGTTCGATGCAAAGGCTTTCATGCTGGGATCTTCAATGGAGTCAGACTTAGGCTATCAGAGGCGCGTCCGGAGTCTCGCTCGACCGATGCGATATATCGCTAAGGTGGGTGGCCCCGGTGAACCTGTCTCTACTTAGCTGCACACTAAGAAAATGATTATCACATGCTAGTTTATGGGCGATAACCTTTGCATGCTAATAAAAGAGATGAACGCACATAGCTAAGGGGATAACCCCGCCTTATCATCGTATAGAACATGGAGATTTTACTTGCTATTTGCATAGTCGAGATTGCTGGGTTGGAATGTAGTAATTTCTTCATATATGCTGTAAAGTAGTGTGAGTTCATACTGAGGCGTTGCACCGCACGGAACATGACACGGGACGGAGTAAAATCATGTTGCATGCATAGACGAGGAAGGCTATCAAATAGTCGTTCCAAGTCAGGAGATGGAAGGAAATGAATGTACTCGGGATATGCAGATCGCCGAGGCAGTCTCTAATCAGAGAGCTGCGTAAAGAAGAAAAGATCCGAGTGTAGTCCTCGGCAAAGATAGATCCGAGTGTAGTCCTCGGCAAGGATTGATCCGAGTGTAGTCCTCGGCTAGGATTGGAAGTTGGGGGAGTAGTTGCATGGTCACGGACAACTGGTTGCGCACCAGGTAGAGAGAGTCCTCGACACGATTGCTGAGGCATCCGAATCGTGTCTGCCCGGGAGGACGGAGTGCCAGTGTAGTCCTGGCGATACGCTAGCTGATGACTAGCGGGCGAGAGCGAGGCATCCAGCAAGGCTTGCTACCGACCTGGATGGGCGTCGACTCGTTAGACGGCTAGGAGGCCCAGCAAGGCTGGCAACCGAGCTGGGGAGGCAGCCGTCCATCGCAGATATTGTCCAATATGGCTAACAGAGCCAGTGACCTTCATATAGATAAGTCATGTTTACATAGCGGCTATCCGCACTGAGAAAAGGAGAAACGGGGAGGAGTGTGTTTGCACGACATTATGCATAATTAGAATGGATGCATGGTATCACACATAGTTCTAGTAAAATGGGTCTTATGAGGCAGCGGCACGGCATAACACTTGGGTTTTATAGTTGCTTCTTGTTATTTCGTAGATAATTGTTTATATTGCTGCATATGACAGGGAAAGCCGAATGGTAAAAAATGGTAATGTGAACTCAATTGTTCATGAATATGACACTCTTGAGCTGACACGGAGATTACTTTCTTTGTATTGCCATGTAACTGATCCTAAGGCAAAAGAATAGAAAGACAACGGAACTAGTCGGTGCACATAACTAATGAATGTGCTTGTTTTGTGGCGTAGGCGAGAGGCCTCTCCACCAGTGCATTCAATGTACTGATACCCAACCAGTCTGCATGCAGGGTGCAGGGGAAACTCGTACGGATTCGGAGATCGCTATCGCAATGAGGCGCCGGACCGTACTTGGCGTCTTGGAGCGTGGCGCACGGACCTGGAGCTCGCATATATGAGACATAATGTATGGGAACATCATCATCAAGATCATTTGTGTTGGTTCTAAGCCTAAGGGCATATTCAGTGTAAGAGAGAGAGAGAGCATGAGCGATTTGTAATCTCGGCTTAGCGCCGCTTGTAATCTTTACTTCATATCAATAAAGAGCTTAATTTGGATTCAATACTTGTGTTCATTTTACGTTTCCGCTATGACGACTCTGTGAACTAGTTATCAACGGCCGTTTCGGTATTTGCCTTGCGCGGGCGCAACCCCAGGCTCGCGCGGCATCGCGTCCCGATAGAAACGTACGTCCCGCGGGAGCGCTGGCGCGGTGATTCGAGCCTAGCGGGGACGGCCGATTCCTGCGGGAGATCGGGGCGTGACAATTGCACCGTCTGAGTGCCTGAAATAGTTGCCCACAACGTGGGTCAGTATTCAACTTGTACTGGTGAGCGGGATGAACCCACTCGACTAAATCGACACTAGCTTATTAGGGGCGAGCATGCATTAGATGATCTTCTATAAAGAAGCAAGTGAAATCAATTCATATCAGTTGCATGTTTTGATAGGAATTAAAATAATATCGAATCCAACTAGTACATCGGTTGCTTACTCAACCGATGCACGCCTTCCCTGCAACGAAACACAAGTATACTTACCATCTGCACAAGACAATAAATTAGCATGTGTTCTATTCTATCCGGTCATTGGTGTGATCGACACCTTAGGGACTTATTCCAAGCATTAACGGCGCGCCCTATCAGCCCGGGTAGCAAGCCCTGCTGGAGGTCCCGCAATGCATCGTGCCTAGCACGAATCAATATTTCCCTCCGGATCGATACGGTTCCAGTACCCCGGAATGCCGTCTCGAGGAAATGATAAACCTTGTGCACAAGTTGTCCCAGACCATGCAAATGCATGAATATTTCATATCTCATACAATGCATCGAATTAAACAGAAGAAGTAAAGCATCAATATATATCTTATGCAACAGTTCATATTTTCTCAATGCGGTATTCCGATTTTGATATCCCATGGGTCCAAACTCTATCCAAGGCACCAGGCCGCAACCAACAACCAATTCCCTTTTCCAACCAACTCAAGTTATAGGGTGTACAAGCATATAGTAAAATTAGTCTACAATTCCCATGTTCCTTTCTTAGTGGCTGGCATGCATTGTGGCTAAGCATTTCCTAGGCATCTAACCGGGCATCATCGAGTGAACATTTGAAACATTAGAGATATTAGCGTGAAGAAGTAGGAAAGAAGGGATCAAACCACTCACTGGTTAAGGGAAAAGTTGCTGAAACAAGGAATCCAGCCTAGCGACGATCAAACGTCAGTTACGCGGACCTGCAACAGCACGAGCATCGAGTTAGAATTCTTGCCTATCCTTCCTTGCCGAACTCCCCAAAATTCAAGCTCCAAATCAATAAAACCATCAGCGAAAACCAAGCAAATCGAAAGCAACACCAAATCAAAATTCCAAAGCGGCAACCAAGAAAACCAAGCAACCAAACACGAAAACTATTGGACTCGTTTCAATAGAGGCCTTTCCATGAGTTGGAAAAGATCATCGCATTTACGTCAGCATATGTCTAGCCTACACTTTCTCATACACTCAAAGTTGTCCTCAAACTGCATTCACTTAGACGGTTAGGTGACCCCTTTGGATGTTTACTTTTCAGTACTTATTGGCATGTTATTATGTATCTTGTTATGCCCCTCTGAGGACCTGGTCCCTTTCCAGATATGGACGAGCAGGAGTATCCGCAGGAGTACGGACCTGGACCGGATACTACTTACCCGACTGAGGAGGTCTTACCTTCGGAGTATCTGTGATTTTGTTACTGCTGTTCAATATAGTCGTTTTGTAGTGGATTTATTTTCATCCGACTATCAGACTTGATACTCATCTTTGATACTCAGATATTATTTAGCTCTTTGATCCTACTTATTATCTGTGCTATGGATGAGATATAGATTGTGTGTGACTTATTGTGACAGTATATTACCACTGGTGGATTGGATATTCATGTACAACATACGTGTGTATATATTTTTCATATATTAGAGTTCGTATACGTACGGGTGGGCATGTTACGTATTCCTAGTCCTATGTATCTTGGGACTAGGGCGTGACAGCAGACGAGATGAACCGTCAGACTATATATTTTTGTTGCGGACTAGCCACCCTCATTATGAACAAGTTCAAGTACACAAAATGGCTCTCTCGAAGCACATGCGATAGTGGAACATGTTCATGCAAACTCTTAGTCTTAGATAAGCATTTCAGGTTCTCTTATTAAGCATACAGGTTCGTTTCAAAGACAAGCTACGTGAGTTCTCATATTTAGCATGCGAGGCAGGTTCTATCATTCTCTTATGAAAACAAGCATTTAAAAATTTAAATTCATTATTAAGGCATGCAAGAATCAGATAACGAAGTTCTGCCCACTCACCTTGATACATAGTGCCGACGCGGAGCGGGGCACTACATATTCAACGAACGAAAATAATAAAATCCATCGAAACCGTTCAAGAAAACGCAAACAAATAAAAAAAACCAACTCAAGGCACGAAAGCAACAAAGTGACAGCGAAAACTGAGGCAAGAAAACTTGCAGCGAAAATGTCCCTCCTGACTCTGCCGCTAAGTCGATCCTGGGGGCATGGTCCACTGAATATGAGAATCAATTCCGAAGAAGCAAATCTATAAAGAGGATAAGATCTTGTTTCAATCTATCCCGATCGAACGATACCGTCTTGTATTTCTTAGCCGCGCTCCCCGAACAGGGGAAACGGAGCACCACATCCTAACCAACTAACTGAAAGTTTCGTCCATGAAACTTAGGAATAGAACCTACCACTAGGAAACAATGAAGGAATATGTCACGCCCTGGTTCCAAAGGCCTCCCGACCACCGTTCCTCCACCGGACCGGACGCGAATGCATGATGTAACGCCCCGTTCGTCCCGTTCCCCCTGCTCGGGGAGCGCGGCCAAGAAATACTTACGACCGTCTGAACGGGACAGATTGAATTAAGATCCTTTCCTCGTTATGGATTGGTTTCTTCGGAATCAGGTCCCATAATCAATGGATCGTGCCTCAAGGAAGGACTCGGCGGCAGAGTAGAGAGAGGCCTTTCCGTTGTGCTGGTTTTTCTTGCCCGTTTTCGATTGCCGCTTGGTTGCGTACCTGTTGGTTTTAGGACTTGCATTTTCTTGAACGGTTTCAATGGATTTCATTGCTTTCGTTCTTAGGATTTCGCATTTCGTATCGAGCCTTGGAGACCGAAGCAGGAGGTATTGATCATCCGTTGGTGCGTGCAGGTGATCGGGTAGACGACGCGCGAGCGGAGTCTTAGGGACCTCTACTTCTTCTTCCTATACAACCAACTGTGTGAGTGGCTCTATTTCGATAAGCACCTTCTTTCCAAGGGCTCCGTTCATAATAAAATTGACTCAGTTGTGCATTCAATCAAACGATACCACTTAAGTAATAAGTTGGATAACAAGATAAGATAAGAAGTAGGCTTGGAACACCCATTGCTTGTCATACAAAACCTTGCATGAATTCATTGATGCATGCATGTTCGTTGGATGTTTAATGGGTTGGTATTTATTGATAGTTCAAAGTGCTCTTCAATAAGTTCAAAGTGTTCTTCTATAAACTGCTGCATGTTATTTCATATAACTGTTGGTTGATTGTGATAGTACAGTAAAGCAGTTTCATACATGATGTTCTTTAAATCGCTGGTAAGTAAATCTATGATGTAGAGTTCATAGAAATGGTCATGGGAATTCTTGTGCACAAGGGATCCAGGTTCCTGCGAGCGGTTACCGGGGCACCGGGCCGTTTTGACCCGGGCGGAATCTACTTTCTTAGTCCTGGGAGCGGGGAATTGTAGCGGGGCTAGCTGCCCGCGCTACAAGCGTCGCCGCCAGCCCAGACTAAACCCATGATGGCTGGTAGAACAACAAAGAAAGATGTTGTGTATATTTAAACTGTGCAGACTAACTATGTCTTCGTGACAGGGAAGGCTATGGTAAGTTGTACAGGTGGTTCAGACGGGACAGGTAAAGTTACCGAACGGTGGCATGTGAAGTTATGTTATTTTGTTCTTGCATACCTGCTAAATGAAATCTGAACTAGGCAAGAATAGAAACTCACCTAAGAACATAAATGTTGCATGTTCATTTAAACTCATCTAAAGAGCTTGGTAAAGTTGAGCAGCTAGCCTTCACCAGTACTTTCCGAAGTACTGACCCTCGTTGTAGCAGGTTCCCCGGCGCAAGGCAATGCGGCGAGGAGCTGAAGCTCTCTCCGGACTTTTGGGATTCTTGGCGGGTCGGGGCCAAGACTTGGAGGCTCAAGCTGGAAGCCTTCCTCTCTCTCTTCCGTTGCGGAAATAACGCTAAGGCGATGGTGCTTACCCGCACCCAAGGAGTTTTGTGCTTTGAAACTATGTAAAGGGACATAATGTATGGATCGGCTATCTCATTTTGCGTCCAAGTTTGTAAGCCCGTGGGGCATTTTATACTTTTGAGTCAAGCAATGTAACCGGATGTTCATTATAAATAAAAAGAGAAACTTTTCTATGCCTCAACCTTGTGTTATCTTATTTGTCTACTCTGTTGCATTGATCTAAAGAATATCCTTATGCCTAAGGCCTTGTGCGCGCGCGCCCTACGCGTGCTCGGCATCACGCCCGGGGGACGATTATCGATTAGGCGAAATCGGGGCGTGACATATTGGTATCAGAGCATGCTTCAGATCTTTTGATCTCTCAAAAGAAAGTTTCTAAAGAGGACTTTGTTCCTTCCGAGTAGACCCTTGAATTCGCTTGGCCAAAATGAGATGCGTTCCATACAATAAGTCTGAATATTTTTGAAAAATGCGTGGGAATTATACGATTGCTTGGACGGGATTATGATGTGAGGGCTTTTGTCCCAACTCATAGAGAATGTTGTGAGAGGAGACTCGTGTTATAATCGGCAAGTTATATGTCTATATGAAAGCACCAAACGAGTAGAGTGCGAGATAAGAATATCGTTCAGACAGTGAGCTATGAACATGGCCTTTTGGCCAAACTGTGTTAAGTATCGTGCACCAAGACCGTTGGTGCTAGTGAGTTACAGCGAGAATTGGGTATTGTTGGGATGAGAATAAAGTTGACTTGGAGGGAGATCGATAGAAACGTTATCGGATTGCCGCTAAGGCGAGTAACGGGAATCGTGTAGGAAATTTTCGGAAATAGTTGGACGGTTATTCATAGCGATAAGTTATGATTTGAAGCATAGTCTGTAAAGAGGACTATGAATACAGGTGTGTACGAGTCTAAGATCGCTAAGGCGATAAATAAGGACTGTGTTGGAGTTCTAAGGAACGAATTGGGCATACGAGTGAAGGATGCGAACGCGAATCAGGAGTTATTAGGATGACTCAATTCCTGAGTAGTGTATGCGATAAGTCCCCTGTTCGATTATGCAAATTATGGATATAATGAGTTGTAAAGATTCAGGGAGTATAACTCGAGCCCGGAGTGGTGTATTTGTTGGCTTAGAAATGCTTGAACGAAGTCGTGGATTCGGAGAGTTAAGCGAGTCTAGCGACAAGCGACGAGATTGGGTAAAGCCTTAGTATAAATAAACAGTGCCTAGCACAGAAACGAACTCGGAGAAAGCATGCAATGTTTGGTTCGAACGAGTTACAATGAGTCGAATAAGGGATAAGGCTTACATCGAATAGAAATTTAGGGCAATTGGAATCGATATCATGATCGGAAAAGACTTAGAGGATTGTACGAACGAGTTTGAGTTGAAACAAGCGAATTACAAACTTGAGTCGAGATTGAATAATCTGAGATGCGATCGAAATAAGTGCAATTAGAAATGATGGAGTGAACGAATGATAGCGTGCATGGAAAATTTGGATTTGAGTAGGATATCGCTCGATAAAATTCGGTTTGAGTATGAATGCGATGATTTTAAATTTTGGGAGATTTAGACCATAACAATGGTCGAAAAGTAGTATGGATTGATGCAAGTTAGTAAAATTATGAATTTGATGGATTGAGTTAAGCGGTAATAGATTTGGCTTGGAGTTTGGAAGAACGATCTTGAAATCAAGTTCGGAAAGATAACATCCGAAATCTATCCCAGCGAGAACGATTATCCTGCGGGAGCGTCGGCATGATGATTTCACGTACGGTAGGGATAAGCAAACTCAAGAGAACAGGTTCGGTGATTATTCCAAAACGAACTCGATGAATGGAACGTATCAATGGGATAGACTTGGGTTTGGGAATTGATCTTAGTTGTTTGAGGAATGCTAAGAGTAGACTAAGAAAATGAGTCTAAGGATTCTTCTTGAGGAGTTAGTCTAGAAACGTAAAGTAAGAGATGTTGGACGTTTTCATGAACGAATATGTAGATCGTGCTGGACGACTTAAGAGTTCATGATATACATCGATGGTTTATAATGGAATTGTGGCTTGATGATACAGGCGTAGAAAATGATGGATTGGTGAATCCTATTAAACGAGATGAAAGAGATAGAGTATGTGAATCGATGAGTTGAACCTGCAACGTGGGCGTATCGTGGGTTCGGTTGAACGAGCGTGTTGGTGTGATAGGATGATCTGTGCTCGATGTTTAAAAATCTGAGTGAAACGAGCTTGGGTAGAATACCCGTGTAAAGGAACAATGGTTTGACCTTAGGGTGTTTGGGGCGAGCGTTGTGCAACACGGTTGCGCGATGAGTCACAAAATTGAGTTGTACCTATGACTGTGTGTGCTGGCCTAGGGACTAGGCAGACGACCCTATGCCTTGAGTTAAACTGGAGTGGCTAACTCCAGAGTATCGTTCGGGAAAAATGATAGAACTGAGGCAACAAGACTTAGAGTTAGAATTTGGAATTGGGAATATACACTAGCAACGTTCGCGTTGAAACAAACGTAAGGCGAGATAGGACTCGGGTGATAATTGATTTGGCTGGATAGGTTACGCGACGGTAAAGGATAAGACGATAGCTGGATCGAACAAGAGTTCGGTCATTCAAATAGCAGGACGATCCGCGTTTCGAAAGATTTTCACGAGTAGCTTGTCAGACTTAGCTGTCACTGAGCTTGGTTGAAATACACATATTTGGGGGACGCCTTGAATATGGGTACGATCCAGACTTAGCGATATGCATAACTCGGATGCATCTGCAAAGGAAAATGTTCGGATTCGCATGGATGAGTATGGAACTGAAATGATTTAGCCTCAACCTAAATTTTCATAGAGAAAAAATTGTATCGTTCCTCGTGCTACCGGGATAGTTCTGCGCTAAGGCGCAGTACGAGACTGAGTTTGGGGATGCAATAGTTGAACGAATAGATCATTCGGATAAAATGATTAAGCACTCGGGCGAACGGAACGAGTAAAAACAAATAGAAAGTTAAGTTCGATTGAGCCAAGGGTGCGAAGGACTTGAGCGTACCCCAAGTAGGCAATTTAGCTCTGCGCTAAGGCGCAATATAGACTGTCACGCCCCAGTCCCAAAAATACGTAGGACTAGGACACGTAAGCATGCCAGCCGCATGGATATGGCAACTCCAATATATGGAAACCAAATCCACACGTACGCTATAATATGAATATCAAATCCACAAGTGGTATAAATGTAATACAAGTCGCAGGGAAAAATCTAAATCTCATCCACCAAAATCATATAGAAATAAATAACCAGTATCTATGAACTAGATCTCAATAAGAAGTATCTAAGGATGCTAGTTGGATGGAAACAAATCCACTACCAACACAAATAGGAAAAGTAAATACAATATAAGTACAACTCACTCAAACAATATAAGTACCCGCTACCAATCACGGCTCGAAGGGAAGACATCAACGAAGTATCTATATCCTTGCAAATCTGCGCTCCTGCAAATACTCAAGAACAGGTACACCTGGCAGGGGACCAGGTCCTCAGAGGGACATAACAAGTATACTTAAACACATGCCAATAAAGTACTAAAATAAATATCCAATGGGTCGCCTAACCGTCTAAAGTGAATGCAGTTAAGAACAACTTTCTAACAAGTGGGCTATCTGGCCATAAATGAGATTGGCATAGTTCTCTTGGAGATCCAGGGGCCTACAAAGGCACGACATCTTTCGAACACCGGAGGCCCGCCATGATAGTATATAGGGGTCATCATGATCGCGTATCTCCGGCGGAGCGTACGGGTTACACAAGGAAAGTGCAAAGGAGCCCAAATGCCTTACTTGTTGTTCTCCCCACCCAATGCTCTAAGCATGTCACATCCATGACACGATTTGGTCCATAGCCTATCCTTAGTACCCTAGCCCAATCCTGCAACCAAACAAGGACAAGGATGGGACCACCGTACTATAATAGACTATGTCCATAGACCTCTAATAACTGCTAAGTCTTCTAGCATGCAAAGTTTCTAACAGCAGTTATTCCTAACGCACGTCCCACACGTACCGATGATCAGTCAATACGTGCGTCCGTGATCTATATGAGACTCACAACTCGTGTAAAAATATGTGTCACAGTCAAATAAAATCTAATGATACTACATGATAATGGGGTAGTCTCATAAACAAGGTCAATGCAATACATAAATAAAAACATATCGCGACATCACCGTCGCGCGCATTTTATATAACAGTTAAAATATATGTAAAGACAGAAAATAAAGATGCATGCAATATATGGAATATAAATAACAGTACAATGGCAAGGTATACTTGCCTGGCAAGGAAGCTGCAGTGTACCAATAACCTGCTCCAGAAATCGCGCAAAACAATCAAATATCCTATGTACACATAAATATAATATAATAGAATCTTTAGTCATTACACTAGCACATACTCAACCACATTTATACTGGAATCAGGGGGTATACTAGGGGTAACACTAGTCATCTAACATGGTCAATTACGTATTGAATTATGCGGGTGTCGCGTCTTCAAGTACTGTACGAAATCAGTCAGTCAACTGACAGGTGTCTATGCCAGTACGTTAGTGTACGCAAGGCAGATAAATTCACAAGTTCTTAGGGTCAACATGGTTAAGGTAAGTATGGGATAGTCCACGATGTCCTAGGGTCATACAGTCTGAATATTTAGTCATAATTATCAATTAGCATTTACTAACATATATATTCATATAACTATATAATAATATAACCATTAATTTATTTTAATTTAGTTAATTCTGAAATAATTACTCTAAAATCCTATTTTAATCTTATTATTCAGATTTTTATGTTAATTCCTAAATTTTGTCCAAAGAAACTGAATTTTATCAACTCGAGACTCATGGCACGCAAATCGAGGCGATATGTTGACAAAAAAGTCAACCGATACAAACTCGACTTTCATGCATGATTTCCTGTAGATTTCAGCATAAAAAACATACTAGAATTTACGGCTCATCTGAATTCAAATTCGTTTGGGAATTATGGCACATACAAATTTTGTATTGTGCACTGATGGTTAAATTCTAACCTAGAAGTTCTACAGAATTAACAGTATGTAAATACTTTGTAATAAATTCTGGGAAAAATATATGTCGATGATCTCGATATTAGCTTTCAGAAACTTTAAACGGTTCATGATTCTGATTCCTGGTTCTCCCGGAATCGCAAAAACATCGAAATACGTCTATTTTTGGATATGCTGTGCTCTACGAATTTTACAAAATTTAATATTAATAATTTAGAAAAAACAATTTATATTAACAGAAAGCTAACCTCATTATCGTTCTAACAAAAAAAACTGGAGCATGTTTGGAGTCCGGAGCTAGGAGATATCGTCTTTTTAATTCGTCATAACTAGTAAAAAATGAGGCTGAATTTATGACGAATTTTGACTATTTTTGGACAAAAAAGAGAGAAATTTGGGGAAGAAAAATATGAAGGATGAGGTATTTATAATGGTGGACACTACTTAATTAAATACGACTAGTATTGGTTAATTTGGATAGGATTATGATGAATTTAAATAAGGATAGGATATGCATGAAGTTGATTTCCTAGTAGGTTCAGGATTTGAATTAATTTAAAATAGAGTTTGAATTTATCTCAATAATTTATAATCTTAAATATAATTAAAGATAATACAAATAATTTATAAAATCTTATTAATATCTATTAACACTAAATTAGTATCTATCTAATATGAAGACTATATATATCCAAATAAATCCTAAATAATTTTAAAATCTAAATAAATTTCTTAAAATTCTAAATAAATTATAAAAAAATATAATGAAATATTTTAAACTAAAATAAATATTTGGTAGGAACGACATGCAAGTATGATCATAGAAGTCCTAGAAATTTTTGTTTTCTAAGTTTTAATTACCAAAAATTCTAGAAAAATCTCCAAAAATCTAAAATAACCTAAAATAATTCTAAATGAATATTTATATAAGTAAATATATCAAGAAATTTATTTTCTAATTAACTAAGAGCATATTCTAAATAAATTCAACATATATAATAAATATAATAATATAAAATATACACAAAATACCTATTTTGGGTGAGGGAGTTTACAATCTACCCAACTTAAAATAATTTTGTCCTCGAAATTAAAATAAGACATAATTTGTTAAATCCTTTACATTCGTACATAAGGTATGTCAATCGCAATCTCTTCCAAAAATTTAAATAACAAAATTTATTCGAATCTATCGCGATCACTTCAAAATTAATATAACCACTGTTTAAATCAAAATTTAACCTGTCGTAATCTCTTTTCGATTTTTAAATAATCAACATCCAAATCTGACTCAAGTCTATATGACATCCCACATCAAAATTTATATCATAATTTCCAACTATCATAATCTCCTCTAAACTTTGAACAATAAACAATTCTAATCAAATCTTATTCCTATTCTTAACTTAAGAATTTTGTACTATTCAAATATTTAAACTCAATTTACATCCTCAATATTTCAAATAGGTGACCCAACAATCAAAATTGAACTTTTAATTCAAATCGTCAAATTGTAAAATTTAAATCTAATTAACCAATCGTTCAAATCTAAAATTCTATATTTATCCTCAAAATTTAATCGATGATTCATCCTTCAATATTCAAAATTTAAATCATGTGCTCAAAGTATAAATATTGGGTCCTCAATATCAAGATTTTTAAAATTTATTAAATCCTCATTATCTTAATCCCTCTTTTAAAATTTTCCACATTTAAAAGGACTTAATCTCTCAATCTAATCCTACTTGATCACAATCTAAAAGAATTCTCCTCAAGTTTAATACTGCAATTTCTACCCAACTTAGAATGTACCCATCTATCACATAAGGCTCTTACACTTAAGAAAAATATTCCTCAATTTATTTTCTCATGTCATTCAATCCTCAAAACTTTAACACCAACTATATCATATGTGATATGCCCTTAATCAATTATGAAAGATAGTCACCAAATAATGTGATTGGCCTGTGGGGTATATCTTGTACTCTCTGTGTATCAATTCATACCAAGCACGAGGTTTCGTCCTTCCAAAATAAGGGAAGACGGAGATCAATAATAAAGAGTTCAAGGGAGGTAATAGAATAGAAGTATCGGGATCAAGGCGTTTAAAGAATTCAAATGAGAATCGTCAAGCAGTTGTGGATTGAAATCCTATTCTGGTAATCCTTTGTTCGCATGCTTGTATTAGTACAGTTATGTAACCGACACGATATGTCAGACATGTCCAGGGCAAGTATATTCGTCTACTAATCACTACATATCTCAATCCACGTAAAGTAGCATTACGAAGGGCGAATCAAGCGCACTAAGGTTGGCCAGACCTTAACACACTTATTCTGAAATGTATTAGTGTGTCGACCCACTAATACATATGTCATGAACAAGCTTGATGAGGAATAAGCTTGCAAAAACTAGGCTATAAAATAGCAGCATAAGTCAAGGTAGTACAGCAATATAAGTACGCTAGATGATGATGAAAGAAGGTACAAATTAATTCAGGTTTATAAAAAAAATAAAACAAAATAAGCAATAATAACAAAGATTCTACAATCTCTACGGTTATCATACAACCTCCTTGTCTAAGTTGCTAGTCAACCAAATAGGTCATGGGCCTCTAAATTCCACCGTCTGAATAAACACTGTCGTCTAGTGCTAGCATAAAATTAATGTCATTTAGTTACACTACCTCGATGGGTCAAGTGGACTATGTGATACTAGGTTGTGAGGTATACTACCCAACTTATAATAATTAAACTAATACTGTGACAGTCTTAAGAGGGTCCTACAAAATAATCTTGCATATGTAAATAAAACAGAAACTCTTTATTAGGGTATATGAGGAAAATCTTGGTATTGATTAGGGTATCCTTTTTATGTAGGTAATGGTCATCCTAAGTCTTAGTCATAGCACTTACAAGCAAGTGTCAATGGTAAGGATAGAAGAGTTACTGGCCGTTAAAGGGGAGGGGTCTAACGTGTATCGGGGTGAGGGTACAAATTACGTGGTCTACAACTAGGGGTAATCATCATAATCTAATTGAACAATTTAACTATCAGGTTCTAACTACAAGGCACACAATTCAAAATTCAAAATTCAAGATTACAACTATCACTTTAGCAAACCACATATCCTATCATAGAATACAATTGCTTGGTCTAAAATCAGAAGCGTCAGATTGGCATGAGTTGAAAGATGGAGAAAAGAAGATCATAATTTAGTCGTCGCGCGAGTGGTGAGCGCTAGGGTTTCAGAGAAACAAGATGTGAAATTTAAAATAGGGCCTATAGATAGTATCATGGTTTCTAAAGGGAAGTGGTACGCTAGATACTATGTTTGAGGTATGATTAGGAAAATATTCTATGCATTGCTCTTGGCTTTCTAGGGTACTTGTCTACTAATAATAAGACAATGACATAAGTTTTATAGTTCTCTAACACTATCCAGTTATGAAGGTTAGGTTCAGTCCTAATATTCAATATTGGTTCTCCATTGGTTCCTCAATACTAGGGTCAAACATTATGGTAAAACTTCTAACTATCTCTAGTAGTGTCTATACTACTCAAGTCTTCTTAATACATCAAGGGGTAATGGTATACCAATCTAAAGATGAGGAGTTCTAGGGTTCACTAGATATTCTAAACTTAGTGGTGTGTCTATATCCTCGTTGTATTCTTAATAGGTGTGCTACCATAATTATCATGCTAATAATAGGGGTTCCTATATTCTAGCAGAAGGCTATTCTCAAAGAACTATTAGGGAAGTACATGAATCAAGCAGGATGCAATTATTCGAATAGAATAGAGAGGAGGAAGATGAATCATAGTCAATTGTGGATGAGATCCTATACTCTAGTCCTAGGTGCAGTCTTGTTCGGTACAGTAACGTAACCGAGACAATATGCTCTCGACCTGCATGGGCCACCACAAAAACATGTCACGTCCCAGTCCCAAAAATACGTAGGACTAGGACACGTAAGCATGCCAGCCGCATGGATATGGCAACTCCAATATATGGAAACCAAATCCACACGTACGCTGTAATATGAATATCAAATCCACAAGTGGTATAAATGTAATACAAGTCGCAGGGAAAAATCTAAATCTCATCCACCAAAATCATATAGAAATAAATAACCAGTATCTATGAACTAGATCTCAATAAGAAGTATCTAAGGATGCTAGTTGGATGGAAACAAATCCACTACCAACACAAATAGGAAAAGTAAATACAATATAAGTACAACTCACTCAAACAATATAAGTACCCGCTACCAATCACGGCTCGAAGGGAAGACATCAACGAAGTATCTATATCCTTGCAAATCTGCGCTCCTGCAAATACTCAAGAACAGGTACACCTGGCAGGGGACCAGGTCCTCAGAGGGACATAACAAGTATACTTAAACACATGCCAATAAAGTACTGAAATAAATATCCAATGGGTCGCCTAACCGTCTAAAGTGAATGCAGTTAAGAACAACTTTCTAACAAGTGGGCTATCTGGCCATAAATGGGATTGGCATAGTTCTCTTGGAGATCCAGGGGCCTACAAAGGCACGGCATCTTTCGAACACCGGAGGCCCGCCATGATAGTATATAGGGGTCATCATGACCGCGTATCTCCGGCGGAGCGTACGGGTTACACAAGGAAAGTGCAAAGGAGCCCAAATGCCTTACTTGTTGTTCTCCCCACCCAATGCTCTAAGCATGTCACATCCATGACACGATTTGGTCCATAGCCTATCCTTAGTACCCTAGCCCAATCCTGCAACCAAACAAGGACAAGGATGGGACCACCGTACTATAATAGACTATGTCCATAGACCTCTAATAACTGCTAAGTCTTCTAGCATGCAAAGTTTCTAACAGCAGTTATTCCTAACGCACGTCCCACACGTACCGATGATCAGTCAATACGTGCGTCCGTGATCTATATGAGACTCACAACTCGTGTAAAAATATGTGTCATAGTCAAATAAAACCTAATGATACTACATGATAATGGGGTAGTCTCATAAACAAGGTCAATGCAATACATAAATAAAAATATATCGCGACATCACCGTCGCGCGCATTTTATATAACAGTTAAAATATATGAACTAAAGACAGAAAATAAAGATGCATGCAATATATGGAATATAAATAACAGTACAATGGCAAGGTATACTTGCCTGGCAAGGAAGCTGCAGTGTACCAATAACCTGCTCCAGAAATCGCGTAAAACAATCAAATATCCTATGTACACATAAATATAATATAATAGAATCTTTAGTCATTACACTAGCACATACTCAACCACATTTATACTGGAATCAGGGGGTATACTAGGGGTAACACTAGTCATCTAACATGGTCAATTACGTATTGAATTACGCGGGTGTCGCGTCTTCAAGTACTGTACGAAATCAGTCAGTCAACTGACAGGTGTCTATGCCAGTACGTTAGTGTACGCAAGGCAGATAAATTCACAAGTTCTTAGGGTCAACATGGTTAAGGTAAGTATGGGATAGTCCACGATGTCCTAGGGTCATACAGTCTGAATATTTAGTCATAATTATCAATTAGCATTTACTAACATATATATTCATATAACTATATAATAATATAACCATTAATTTATTTTAATTTAGTTAATTCTGAAATAATTACTCTAAAATCCTATTTTAATCTTATTATTCAGATTTTTATGTTAATTCCTAAATTTTGTCCAAAGAAACTGAATTTTATCAACTCGAGACTCATGGCACGCAAATCGAGGCGATCTGTTGACAAAAAAGTCAACCGATACAAACTCGACTTTCATGCATGATTTCCTGTAGATTTCAGCATAAAAAACATACTAGAATTTACGGCTCATCTGAATTCAAATTCGCTTGGGAATTATGGCACATACAAATTTTGTATTGTGCACTGATGGTTAAATTCTAACCTAGAAGTTCTACAGAATTAACAGTATGTAAATACTTTGTAATAAATTTTGGGAAAAATATATGTCGATGATCTCGATATTAGCTTTCAGAAACTTTAAACGGTTCATGATTCTGATTCCTGGTTCTCCCGGAATCGCAAAAACATCGAAATACGTCTATTTTTGGATATGCTGTGCTCTACGAATTTTACAAAATTTAATATTAATAATTTAGAAAAAACAATTTATATTAACAGAAAGCTAACCTTATTATCGTTCTAACAAAAAAAACTAGAGCATGTTTGGAGTCCGGAGCTAGGAGATATCGTCTTTTTAATTCGTCATAACTAGTAAAAAATGAGGCTGAATTTATGACGAATTTTGACTATTTTTGGACAAAAAAGAGAGAAATTTGGGGAAGAAAAATATGAAGGATGAGGTATTTATAATGGTGGACACTACTTAATTAAATACGACTTAATTTGGATAGGATTATGATGAATTTAAATAAGGATAGGATATGCATGAAGTTGATTTCCTAGTAGGTTCAGGATTTGAATTAATTTAAAATAGAGTTTGAATTTATCTCAATAATTTATAATCTTAAATATAATTAAAGATAATACAAATAATTTATAAAATCTTATTAATATCTATTAACACTAAATTAGTATCTATCTAATATTAAGACTATATATATCCAAATAAATCCTAAATAATTTTAAAATCTAAATAAATTTCTTAAAATTCTAAATAAATTATAAAAAAATATAATGAAATATTTTAAACTAAAATAAATATTTGGTAGGAACGACATGCAAGTATGATCATAGAAGTCCTAGAAATTTTTGTTTTCTAAGTTTTAATTACCAAAAATTCTAGAAAAATCTCCAAAAATCTAAAATAACCTAAAATAATTCTAAATGAATATTTATATAAGTAAATATATCAAGAAATTTATTTTCTAATTAACTAAGAGCATATTCTAAATAAATTCAACATATATAATAAATATAATAATATAAAATATACACAAAATACCTATTTTGGGTGAGGGAGTTTACATAGACTGAGTCAGAAAACGTTGGTGATTGGGTGCGAATTTATTTAGTGAGATTGGACGGTGACTCAGAGAGATTTGATGCAAAAACAAGATTGGAAGATTGTCAAGATTCGAGCTTTTGGGTTAGGTGTAACGACGGGTTTCGATAGGCGACGTCAAGTAATAGGCTCAATTGCGTTGGGTTCCTATGGTGATAACATAACTAGTTGGGCAAGTCCACCCAATTATGAGTAGTAAGTGCTTGTTGGGTTATAGAATACCATGTGCTTGGGTAATACAGCCCTGCGCTAGGTGCAGTAGATTTTGAGACGGAAGTGCAACGATCGAGTTGAGTATAACTCGATAGCATTGAACGATAGAGTCGTTCGATGAGAACTGGCCAACATTGGCGTAACGCATGGTGAGAGAATAGAGAATTGTATTATTGAGACAGTCCTTGAAGGATAAGACGAGATGCATTGGGTAGTTTAGAAGTTATACGATAGCACGAGATGCGCTCAGGAAGTCTCGAGGACGGAACTTGTTCTGAGTGGTATATGGTGTAATAACCCGCTCCGCTCAACCCGGAGGGCCGATTTCAAATGGCACAAGTGTAGCTATTCAACCGCCTTGCTCAGCGAGATGGCTCGTTCGATGCAAAGGCTTTCACGCTGGGATCCTCAATGGAGTCAGACTTAGGCTATCAGAAGCGCGTCCAGAGTCTAGCTCGACCGATGTGATACATCGCTAAGGTGTGCGACCCCGGTGAACCTGTCTCTACTTAGCTGCACACTAAGAAAATGAACGTTACGTGCTAGTTTACAGGCGATAACCTTTGCATGCTAATAAAAGAGATGAACGCACATAGCTAGGGGGATAACCCCGCCTTATATCGTATAGAACATGGAAACCTTACTTGCTAGTTGCGTAGTCGACTTGGGTCAGTTGAATCTGCGAGCGGACTTGTCGTACGCGGCGGAGCCTGTCTAAATTTTGAATCGTAAAAAGAAGCAGTTGCGGAACCGAACGTCTCGCTAGCGCGCGTACTGTGGTGAAACCACTTGGTCGAGGAGTCGACCTGGGAACTTGAATCTGGCATGGGGGGAAAATTTTCCTCATTATTCCTTAGTGGTAGGCTCTATTCTTAAGTTTCGGGACGAAACTTCCTATTAGATGGTTATGATGTAACGCCCCGTTCGTCCCGTTTCCCCTGCTCGGGGAGCGCGGCCAAGAAATACTTACGACCGTCCGAACGGGACAGATTGAATTAAGATCCTTTCCTCGTTATGGATTGGTTTCTTCGGAATCAGGTCCCATAATCAATGGATCGTGCCTCAAGGAAGGACTCGGCGGCAGAGTAGAGAGAGGCCTTTCCGTTGTGCTGGTTTTCCTTGCCCGTTTTCGATTGCCGCTTGGTTGCGTACCTGTTGGTTTTAGGACTTGCGTTTTCTTGAACGGTTTCAATGGATTTTATTGCTTTCGTTCTTAGGATTTCGCATTTTGTATCGAGCCTTGGAGACCGAAGCAGGAGGTATTGATCATCCGTTGGTGCGTGCAGGTGATCGGGTAGACGACGCGCGAGCGGAGTCTTAGGGACCTCTACTTCTTCTTCCTATACAACCAACTGTGTGAGTGGCTCTATTTCGATAAGCACCTTCTTTCCAAGGGCTCCGTTCATAATAAAATTGACTCAGTTGTGCATTCAATCAAACGATACCACTTAAGTAATAAGTTGGATAACAAGATAAGATAAGAAGTAGGCTTGGAACACCCATTGCTTGTCATACAAAACCTTGCATGAATTCATTGATGCATGCATGTTCGTTGGATATTTAATGGGTTGGTATTTATTGATAGTTCAAAGTGCTCTTCAATAAGTTCAAAGTGTTCTTCTATAAACTGCTGCATGTTATTTCATATAACTGTTGGTTGATTGTGATAGTACAGTAAAGCAGTTTCATACATGATGTTCTTTAAATCGCTGGTAAGTAAATCTATGATGTAGAGTTCATAGAAATGGTCATGGGAATTCTTGTGCACAAGGGATCCAGGTTCCTGCGAGCGGTTACCGGGGCACCGGGCCGTTTTGACCCGGGCGGAATCTACTTTCTTAGTCCTGGGAGCGGGGAATTGTAGCGGGGCTAGCTACCCGCGCTGCAAGCATCGCCGCCAGCCCAGACTAAACCCATGATGGCTGGTAGAACAACAAAGAAAGATATTGTGTATATTTAAACTGTGCAGACTAACTATGTCTTCGTGACAGGGAAGGCTATGGTAAGTTGTACAGGTGGTTCAGACGGGACAGGTAAAGTCACCGAACGGTGGCATGTGAAGTTATGTTATTTTGTTCTTGCATACCTGCTAAATAAAATCTGAACTAGGCAAGAATAGAAACTCACCTAAGAACATAAATGTTGCATGTTCATTTAAACTCATCTAAAGAGCTTGGTAAAGTTGAGCAGCTAGCCTTCACCAGTACTTTCCGAAGTACTGACCCTCGTTGTAGCAGGTTCCCCGGCGCAAGGCAATGCGGCGAGGAGCTGAAGCTCTCTCCGAACTTTTGGGATTCTTGGCGGGTCGGGGCCAAGACTTGGAGGCTCAAGCTGGAAGCCTTCCTCTCTCTCTCCCGTTGCGGAAATAACGCTAAGGCGATGGTGCTTACCCGCACCCAAGGAGTTTTGTGCTTTGAAACTATGTAAAGGGACATAATGTATGGATCAGCTATCTCATTTTGCGTCCAAGTTTGTAAGCCCGTGGGGCATTTTATACTTTTGAGTCAAGCAATGTAACCGGATGTTCATTATAAATAAAAAGAGAAACTTTTCTATGCCTCAACCTTGTGTTATCTTATTTGTCTACTCTGTTGCATTGATCTAAAGAATATCCTTATGCCTAAGGCCTTGTGCACGCGCGCCCTACGCGTGCTCGGCATCACGCCCGGGGGACGATTATCGATTAGGCGAAATCGGGGCGTGACACATGAAACACTATCAAATAAATTCTAGGATACAGACGAGACGAACCATCAGACCGTATATCTTTGTTACGGACTAGCCGCCCTCATTCTGAACAAGTTCAAGCACACGATATGGTTCTCTCGAAGCACAAGTGATAGTGAAATATGTTCATGCAAACTCTTAGTCTTAGACAAGCATTTCAGGTTCTCTTATTAAGCATACAGGTTCATTTCAAAGACAAGCTAGGTGAGTTCTCTTATTTAGCATGCGAGGCAGGTTCTATCATTCTCTTATGAAAATAAGCATTCAAAAATTCAGATTCATTATTAAGGCGTACAAGAATCAGAGAACGAAGTTCTGCCCACTCACCTTGATACATAGTGCCGACGCGGAGCGGGGCACTACATACTTACCCACCAACAAAAAGTTTTATCCTCGAAACTTCAAGGATAAACTTTTCGATATTTCGAGCAGCGATAGTCCTCATCCCTCGCCGTACTCTATCGAAACAAATCAAATCCAGAAAATATTTGCATAACTTTGAGAATATCTATGGACTTATTGTATGGAACGCTCTATTACAATACAAAATCAAGCACATCTTAGAGTCATCACAACAGAATGGGCAAAGAATCGAATCGCTCTGATACCATTATGTCATGCCCCGGTCCCGAAGGCCTCCCAACCACCGTTCCCCCGCCGGAACGGACACGAATGCATGAAACACTATCAAATAAACTCTAGGATGTAGACAAGATGAACCATCAGACCATATATCTTTGTTGCAGACTAGCCACCCTCATTCTGAACAAGTTCAAGCACACGATATGGTTCTCTCGAAGCACAAGTGATAGTGGAACTTGTTCATGCAAACTCTTAGTCTTAGACGAGCGTTTTAGGTTCTCTTATTAAGCATACATGTTCGTTTCAAAGACAAGCTAGGTGAGTTCTCTTATTTAGCATGCGAGGCAGGTTCTATCATTCTCTTATGAAAACAAGCATTCCAAAACTCAGATTCATTATTAAGGCGTGCAAGAATCAGAGAACGAAGTTCTGCCCACTCACCTTGATATATAGTGCCGACGCGGAGCGGGGCACTACATCGAACATCCCCGCCATCCTTTTCCAGATACGAGCAACCGCTTCCTCGGCCTTTCGCCCGGATCCCAAACCTCGACTCCGATCATTTTTGCGAGTGCCAGATTCGTCTGTGCGTGCCACCGTATTTCGATATCAGCTAGGAGATGTTGACTCCTCCATTCTAAATGTAAGTTCTTGAACTCTCTCTTCCTCCTTATTTTTCTCTATGATAATTTACTAGTTTTGGAGAATTGTGACTTTTCGTTGGCATGAAAAATCTGTAGGAATCAGACTTGGTATAATAGGTAGTCTTTTTGGACTTTGGGATTTTCTTGGGAAGAGAGTAGCATTTGAGACCGATGAATAGAAATAAGTGATTGACCAGATAAACTTAGAAGTTATTTGGATGGGCTTAGTTAATAAACTGTTAGGAAAATATTAATAACAGTTAACAGTGATAGATAATTCTTTGGCTCTTATGGATTTATTTATAATAATCTTGGCTTTAAAGATTAATGGGCTAGTCTTTCCTAATAAAACCTTAATAAAGGAGCTGGACTTGATTAATTATATGGGTATGAATTGAGAGTTTGGTCAAGTGAGACTTTTAAGAAAATAACCTAGATTGGACTCTTTCCCAAGAATGTTATAAAACAAGTTTTGGGAAAGTACTATTTGTGATCAATATATAGTTTGGATTCATTTTAGATAGTTAAGTCAATCCGATAACAAGTAATTCAAGATAATGGGCTTTTAGAGATATAAGTTTATAGTTTGAGCCGTAGGTTCAAAAATGATTAATACATATAATATTGCACCAAGATTCTTTAGAGACTTTTAGAACCAAGTAGGAATTTCATGAGATGCATAAGAACCTAACAATAGAAATTATGAGTAGTGTAGAACCTAACATCTAAGTCTGTGTTTGTGTTAGGTTGGACTTGGGGGCAACGTCAACAAATTAGACATGAGGCAAGTACAGTTCCCCTCTCCATTTATGATTTTGCATTTGATATTGATTGCACATGGTCATTGTTTATTGATTATCATTGATTAATGTTTATTGATTGACATTGATTGAGTCAGGAGGGGACACGAGTCATAGCATTTTGTTTACCATTAGCCGGACGAATGATTAACTGCTAGCACTTTATGTGCCTTACGTCCAATTATTGATTGACTGCTAACATTAATTAGTGCCTTACATATATGATTAACTGATAGCACTAATTAATGTCTTATTCACATTGATTGACTGCTAGCACTTATCAGTGCCTTACTCGCATTAGCCCCCACATGCTGTGTTCAGTGTCAGATTGAATGTCATTCATGTAGTGTAGTGCATAATTGTTCAGGTACATTTTGGTCACTTGTCGATTTTCTGATTATCAAATATTATTTATTTATTGCATCATATTGTGAGTGGTTTGGGTTATGTGTTACTTTGGTCCAATCCTGACGGGATATTGATATATTAGACATGGAGGTTAGCACCTGGCTCGGAGGAGGATCCAGAAGACTTATAATATGTTTTATTTAAATGTACATATGTACTATTTATTTTGGATGACTGTATATATGATGTTGCCTTTAATTTCACGAATTTGTTCCCGGACATTTATTGTAAAAGGACATGTAATAATGAAATAGTAGAACTGTGGTGATTGTTAGTATCAGGGATTCACTAGTATTGCTGTGCTGAGAAAAATATTGATAAATGTTATTTGATAAAAATAAAGGTCTAGACAGCTGACTACCGCTATCAACGACAACGTAGGCTAGGCGTTCACAACCCGTACCCGATACCTCGGGCGCGAGATGTGACACTAGTTGTCAAGTTGCGAAGATACCTAGTCGAAGTGCATGTAGACTCCTTTCGCATGCATTAATGAGGCGTTAGTTGTTTTTAGTTATTTATAAATATTTTTAGAATATTGAATCTATTTTATTTTAGTATAATATGATGTTAAGATGCTTGTTAAAGAGGTTTCATCCATGTATAGGTAGGATTAGAAGAAAGTATATAAAAGAAAATACAAATTAAATAACGTACTTATAATACTTTGGAACTAAATAATAAAGGTAATCCATATAATGTTAAATATTAATTTTTGTGTTTGTATATGTGTTATTGATTAGGCCTTGGATTAAGACTTGAGAGCAACTTCGGGACCGCAGACAAGATACCTTGCTCATTTTGTACCGTTTATATTACTTTCATTTATTTCGGTTGTTTTCTTATTTTCATGTATGCGTGCATGTTTCTCTTGATTCCTATTTCTTGTATATGTGTTCGTTCCTTGATATACGTTACTTTCACTTGCGTGACACCTGCATACTTGTATTCCGTACTTGACTTACCTTGACGGATTTGACTCCATAGACCCCCTAGGCGAGAGTATCATATTAGGCGTTGGTTATTATCCCTTGACTGTTAGCGTCTCACCGGGCTGCGGTAGAGACGAGTTTTAAGACTGTTAGTGCCTCACCGGACTACGGTCACATTACACGATTTATTATGTTGATAGCCATGACTCATATTATATTCTCTATAACATGTCACTATTCTTAGAGTATCCACTTGATGCGTTACTTTTTTCGTACTTCTTGTATTTCTTGTGTTGTTTCACATCTTCTCCATGTATGTTTATTTACTGTTACTTAGTAGCACGTCCTTTCTGTATCTTGTTACGTCCCACTGAGGACCTGGATTTGTTCTCCAGATTTGGCAGACGAGGAGTACTCGCAGATTTACGGACTGACACCAGATAGTGGTACGACAACAGTTGATGGCCTTGCAATTGCTTAGTTTATTTCTTAGCATGGACTTAGTTTTATTTCCTTATCTTTTATTTTACGTATACTAGTAGTGGATTTGTCTCCACCAGACGTCTTTTAAATTCTTGATGAACTTGAACCTTCTGTATTTACATTCATCATTATAAGTTTGATTTAGTTGATATTTATTTGTCGTGGATGAGATATAGGTTGCCAGTGGAGATTTAGTTATACCTTTGACTTGTGATATTTATATACCACTGGTGAGCTAGACTTCATATACAGCTTAAGTATGTATTCTTAGGTTCCATATATTGGAGTAGTCTACGTATATATATATTGCTGGCATGGTTGCGTGTCCTAGTCATACGTATTTTGGGAGTGGGACGTGACATATATTCCTCTTTATGACCATAAAATTTTATAGCTTATTTATATAATTTGATAGATTAAAATCTTGCTCAAAGTTGAGTGTTCACTTTGTTTAATTTTGTTTTAGAACGAAGGTTAAATATCGTGCATGGATATCATTCAATCCGACCGTTGGATTTTATTTCCGTCTTCACAGTATATCCAACTGTATCTGTGCAAAATTTGAACTGTTAATTGTGTAATTTGCGTCCGTTGGATTGTGGCCTGTTGGTTACGATGGAAGACTCCCGTGAAAATAAACACCGTTTAATTTTTTTTTTTTGAAAACTTAGTTCATAATCAGGTAGAAAGAACATATTAATTTTTTTTTTTTTGTAATTTGCTATTCCGATAAATTTAGAATGGTCGGACTACGGTGACACCTGGTATCGTATCGATCCTAAAGGCACCAACATAATGACACGCACATACTTCCCCAACCACTCGAACCCAGCTTGGCTTCCGTTCGTATCCCCAAACCTGTATTTCCCCAATTTTGCTAGCCTAGCCTAGCCTAGCCTAGGCAACCACCACTCACTCATCGGAATCCGACTCCATCCGTCCATGGCGGATTCCGGCGACGAAGAAGACGATCGGGTTCTAGCCAACTTCCTCGAATCTGAGATACTTCAAGTCTAATTCCTCCCTCTCAATTCCCAAATTGTTGGGGTTTCCTCATCTTTCTTATTCTTCTTCTTTTAATCCGTAAATTTCGTTCAGGAGGAGGAGGAGGAGGAGGAGGAGAAGGAGAATTCGCCGCGGAATTTTTCCAGGGCTTCCAAGAGGCCTCGCATCGAACAAGAAGACAGTAGCAGCGGGATCTTCCTCAAGATCCCTCCCGAGCTCTTCCACCACATCTTCAAGTTCCTCTCTTCCGAGGTTTCCTCCCATCACCAGACGGAGTTTTGCTATAAATTTTACTTTTACTTCCCAACCAAATTCTAGGGTTTTTTCTGATAACTCGTGGCTTGTTGATTTTTGTGGCAGGATCTTATCACGTGCTCGCTCGTCTGTAGGTTTATGAACTCCGCAGCTGCCGATGAACGCCTATGGCGCCGCCTGTGAGATTAGGAAAACACACACACACTTTCTTTTTCTAGTTTAAAGTTATTTGATATTTAATCTACTGTTAGCATTATATAGGTATTGTATGCGCTGGGGAATGGGATCTCCAACGGCAAAGCTGAGAGCATGTGCTTGGAAGCAGCTCTATATTCAGGTAACTAACTGCTCCTTGTTGTCATCTCCATAACATTATTTTTGAAATATTGTCATCATTCTTTTATTTACTTTTCAGTTTGAATTAATTGAAATGGATTAGTATCTTGATATCTAAAGACATGCTATCGTCACTTCGTGCAATAAGAAAGTTGGCCGTCTTCTTTCAAGATTCTTATCGACAAGGAAAAGTATTTTGCATTATTTGAACTGGACACTAGCATGCCCTTGCCCTTGATTCGTTTCAACATGTATTTTATTGTCGACATCGCAAAAATAAGGGTTTTTGATGAATGGTGTATAGTTTTTATTTATTGCGAATTGACAAAGAGTACAAGAGAATTCCTATTACAAGAGGATCGAAGTACATTAAAAGAAGATCTGGACAAGTGTGGCAGTGAAGATCGAGCACTGCAGCGGCTCCTTTACTCCGTTGACAATTCGGGACCAAGGAGTTTGACGAGGATTCGACGCTCCTCCTCCTTCCTGCGGGTTCTCCTTTACGTAGAGATGTGGCTGCCTCTTTTGTATGTGGAAAACGTCCACTATTTATAACTTAGAGGAGACATGCATGCGCGTATCTCATGCTGCCATACGGTGGCGCATGTTGTCATAAGTTGCCACGTGATCGCTCGAGATTTTGGGTTGCCGATGCCCATAACACTCGTGACACGTGTCGTTGTAGACTTTGATTGCACATTGGGAGTACGTTCGCTCGGGGCATGGAAATCAACGGAACAATAGTAGCGCATGGCGCTGCTCGGCTCATGGGAACACTAAGATACGTAGTGGCGCATGAAACTGCGGGAACATGGGAACACTAAGATACATAGTGGCGTATGGCACTGCGGGCACATTAAGGCGCATAGGGTTGGATCACTGAAGCACATGGAGCTGGATCACTGAGGCGCATGTGACTGATTTTTCATGCTTCTATAAGATCCCCTTCAAAGTTTCTGAACTTTATAAGTTTTGAAATTCAGAATACTTTGAACAGAAGTATGGAGGATATAAGTGCAGGAATTGCTTTGGCACACGTGTGAAGCTTCCCTATGTTTGGCGCATCTTTGGAGTACTTTTTCCCCTTGCGCTGCAAACTGTCAGGTTCATCCCGCGGTTTCGACGCCTAGCAATACGTAAGTCATTAATGGCTTCCTTGCTATAAATAGAGGGCTTATGGGAAGGAGAATGGTGTTTTCCCCCCTCACACAATCTCTGTTGAAGTCGGGCACGGAGAAGTCAGTCGAGCGGTTCGTCGATCCTCTCTGATGGTCGACCACCCTTCCGTTGTCGGCGAAGGTGAGGAGTAAGACTCGTTGCTCTTTTTGGTTCTTGGGTCACTTCAGACACCGGTACTGCCTGTTCGCATCCCTCTTGGCACTGTCTGAATTCTTGGCCTGACGCGCATGGTCGTTGCCAAAGGGCTTCGTCCTGAGGATGCGCTGACGGCGGGGGTTCTTCCGTGGTAGCATGGGTGATGCTGTCTCTGGACACCCACCTGAAGCATGCGCCGAGGACTGTTGCGCAACCACGCTGTATGGGCATATTCGCCTCTGTATGGTGACGATTGTTTCTGTACTGTGGCGGCGGTGCGCATGTGTGCGGGACTTGGTGCCTATGCACGACTTCCCTGGGTGCATGATCATCTGATTTTGCCAAATGGCACATGATTCCGAGGATGCGCACCTTTGTATTTTCTCGCAATCATTCTGACTTTTGTATGCTCGTTTGTGCAGGGACTATCTCGGATTGCTCTGGTTCCGATGAAGCATAGAAGGATATCATAGTCACCGCTGTTCGTGGTGAACAAGCACATTATCTTGAGGATTGTCCGCGATCTTCCAACCTAGCTCACTGTAGCTTCTCACCATATACGACTAAGATTTGATGGCTGGATCTCGGGTCGAGTCCTGGCGGCCCATCTGACTGGCAGTGACGGGGCTAGTTATCCCACCCGGGACTTCTAGTCGCGTTCTTTCACACGACAGAGTTGGGTTTGCAGAGACTCGGCTCTGCGTTGCAAGCTCCCATGCGTTCCATCAGTATGGTTTCTTTTCCATATATTGTGGCTTGCACCGAGGAGTCTTGCTGAAGTGATGACCCAGAATGCGTTGAGCTGTCAGCCTTTACACGTGTTGGTACCAGAAACAACACAGAGGGATCTCCTTTTCACATGTACCCATGATCTTGAATATTAATAAAAATTCTTGAATGTAATGGACTTTTCATATGTACTCGTGATCTTGAATATTAATGAAAATTTTGCCTTATTTCGTGTTTAGAACTCTTCTTGTTGCTGTGGATGTCTCGGCTATGAGTATTATACCCGAAGTAATATGGACGTAGTACATCATAACGGGGATAACGCAGAGGTAGTATTGACGTGATAGGTTAAAGTAGTTCCATTAAGGAGGTTCAGTGGGGACATCTTCTGTGATGGTAGGGATACTGTGGTATAAAATCGATAAGCAAGTTTGCTGAGTACGACCATGGCGGAACATTTTGTAGAGAAGAGAACGAGTCAGAGGTAATATGGACGTGACTGCTTTCATGGGCAGCTCGTAGTTCAGAGGTGATGTGGACGTGAATTACTTGCTTTGTATGGATTTTTGTGGGGATCACAATAAAATGGACGAGTCAGAGGTAATATGGACGTGACTGTCTTCTTTTGGTGGGGAGAACGACTCATAGTTTAGAGGTGATATGGACGTGGACCATTTGCCTTCAGAAACGTTTTTTGAGGATTCGTTATCCATTGGGTACTCGGGACTCCCGAGTGCGGGTAACAGATTTGTCCGTGTGTTACAGACGGAGATAATATGCTAAGAAGGATGCTAACTGTAGATATTGTCCTCTCATGTTCTTCTGCTAGGGATAGAAGAGACAATAACTCTTTTTTTTAACTGTCTTGATTAGGCATAGTACTTCTTTAGGAACTTGTCGTTTATGGGCATCATGAGCAAGTCACCGTTGGGTTTAGCAAGCCTATATATGTCGCTGGAATAGACTGTTTCTACCACAAAGGGGCCCTCCCACTTAGGTTGAAATGTTTTTGCCTTCTTGTGGGTCATGACCATTGGTCTTCTCACTGCAAGGACCATGTCGTCCACTTGAAATGTCCTTTCTTTGACTTTTTTGTTGAAGGCGCCGAAAAGTCGCGCTTGATATAGCTCAATACGCTATTGAGCCAAGAGGCGCTTTTCGTCGAGTGCTTTTAATTCTTGCAAGTATCGACGATGATTGTCTTCGTGGTCAGCTGATTAGAGAGTGCGTTTTTGTCTGGGTCTGCTGATATCATATTGATGGACAATGTTTGTTTAAGTCTCCGATGCTGGTGTTAGTCCCAAGCGGAAGACTGTGAAGAGTGAGATTGCACTTCATCTTCCTCCCCCAAGTCTTTGAGAGTTGTAGGAGTGACATATCCCAAACCATGACCGGTTCATTGGTAGTATGTTTCAGGTTTGCCCTTGGGCGAAGTGATGCAGTGGTAAGCGTCGTCCTTTGCCGTAGTTCAGGCTTTGGTCGCTCTTCAAGTCGTATCCCATTTTTTGGAGAATACGCTTAGTTTGTATACTGTAGCGGTGAAGTTGCATTCTACCGCCCTACGGTCTGGCTCTTCAGAGACGAAGTCCCGACGACCTTCATTTTTCCAAAAATGATGGGTTTGTCCCCTTTCTTTCTTGCTGGAATGACGAAACATAGGTCTTGGCTGAGGCAGATCCGGTTGACCGCGTGAGGAGTAGCTATTTGTATATGAAGGTGTAAACCTATACCATGTTCCAAAGAATATGCGGCGCGTCAATGCGCGACCACAGAACAATTCAAAGAGAGACCTTTGTTGAAGAAATACGGTATCTCCTCTCTAGGGATTATATCATCGTAGGACGGTACGTCAGTAGATGTCGCGACATACTCTTCTAGCTCATCTTCTTCGATGGCTGTTAGTGATGTCGACGGTGCTGGAGTTCTTCTGCGGAGGTTGACCGCCAGCTGCTCTGGGGTTCTCGGGGCAAGGGGGTCTTTGCCTGGCACACGTCTCTGTCCCTGGAGTTTGACTACCAAGGGTTCATGTGCCTTTTTACGAAGCTTGACCACAAGGGGAGCAGCTGTTCGGGGATGACGTCCTTTGAGACGGACCCTTAGAGGATCACCAGGAGTTGTGGCCACATCTGCCTCATCATCGGCATCGTTACCTTCATCTAGGTGAATTTTCTTGTACAAGACCGAGTCAGAGTAATACGCCTCGACCCCATTGAAATGATCTACGTCGGCAAATTCTGTCTTGACCACGCCGTCTGCATTGACGTATTTTAAGCATTGCTAGAGAGTGGATGGGACAATCATATACTCGTGTATCCACGGGCGCCCTAGCAAGACATTGTGGGATACTTCAACGTCGATGACATAGCAAGTCACCTCTGTTCGGAGATCACCTATCTGTCACTTCAGACGAATCTTGCCTAGAGGATAACTTCTCCCAGCGTTAAAGCTGCTAATAGTGGTGTTGGTGGTTGCTAGACGATGCATCGGGATTCCCAAGGTTTGTAGCAGACTCCGTGGGATAATGCTGAGAGATGAACCAGGATCAATGTGCATTTGATCCACCCTAATGGCTCTGATATATCCTGTGTAATACAAAGGGCGATCGTGCCTGTTCTTTAATAACATATCCTGATGAGAGTATGATGTTGGGGATCGCCTCCATCACACTTTTGCAGTGGGACATGCCGCAGGGTCTTCGGCTGGTGGTTTGACCTTGACCAGGTAAGAGTCGACGTTTTTTAATGCCTCACTTAGGGCGTGACGAGTCTCTTTGGAGAGATGTAGAAGCTCAAAGAGAGACAACTTTGCTGAAGTGTTGGCCAGTTATGCCAAAATGTCAAAGTTATAAGGCTTCTCCAGTCCTTGAGGTGTGCCTTCACAGAAGTTTGTCGAAGCGCGTCTCCTTCTGCTTTTGCTTGTTTGCTGCGGGAAGCTGGGATGGACCCAAATCGGAGGTAGGAGGTGGAACAGTTGGAGGTGTACCATCGTCGGGAGCGTTGTAGTCGCGTTGGTAAGCTAGGTCCGACCTGGTCACACCAGCGAGTGCTTCGTCAGCTGATGGGGAGACCGTGTGACATGGCCTGGTCTTCTTCCCTTTGAATTTAGAAACAGAATGCACTACTTGCTGCATCAATTTGGGGACGAGGTCTGTGTGAACCCACTTGACTTTGCCTCTTGGAGTAGTAATGGGGACCAACCCCTCTGCTTGGACTGGAGGGAGGTTAACGACCTCCATGGTTGTCCTAGGTATGGGGATGACACCATCTTGGGCCTCAGTTGTCGGGAAAGTGCCGAACTGAAGTGACCATATTTGCGGTCACTGTTTTGTCTTCATAGTCCAAAGTGAGGGCTTTGGAGTCGATCAGTCGTTGTATGTGCCTTTTTAATATGTAACAATCCCGCGTGGCGTGATAGATATATCGATGGTAGTGGCATTATTGGGGTTGTCCACCTTGCCTACTTCGTCAGGGCGTTTGATGTCGGGTAGCTTGAGTTTGTCGCCCTTCATCAATACTTCGAAGAGTTCCATGACATCATCGTCATTAAAGGAATAAGTCTCCTGAAGAGTTCGACCCAATGCTTTATTTCTGTCCTAGTTGCAGAGCTTCTCCTTCACCAATAAGGTTAACGGGAGACTCACGAGATAGATCTTCCAAAGAACCAGGCTTCTTTTCTCGAATATCTTACTTCATTCTTACTTTTTCATAGCAGGCAAGCGTAGGGCGACCGGGCCAGCCGAGCCCGCCGAGCCCCTCCGTTTATTACTTGTCTAACTCATTGTTTATAAGAGCCCAGTACTCTTGGTGGCTCTGCCTGCTTAGTAACATGTGAGGTTGGACCCTTGAACAGGTTAACTATCAGGGCTTGCTTCCCTTTACCGTCACGATTGTTGGCAGCTGTGAAATGGCGCTTTCCCTTGTCTAATGCTGGGAGCTTGGAATCCCAATAGGCGGACATCTTTCGTGCTTTTCTCTGCAGCAGCAGCACTTATGATAAATGTCGTCCAGTCACTGAATGGGCCAGATGCCGTCCAGAGCCTAATTGATGGTAGAAGGTTCTTTCGACATATGTCCATTAGCGTAGATTCAGGAATGCCAGGAGGTAATTTCAACGTTGCCTGTCGGAAACGCTCGATATAATTTCGTACAAATTTTTTGGCCCCTTGGGCGATGTCCATCAGGGAGGACATAGTCATATCCATTCCTCCTTCATAGGATCGAGCGAGAAAAAAAGACTTCCAAGTCCTCGAAGGAGGAAATGCATTTGTCTGGAGGCTACATAACCTCTCAAAGGCGACGACGGATAGTGCCTAAACGAACAAGTTGGTGAGTAAGGCGTCATTCCGAGGCAAATGACCTGCTGTATACTGGAAGTACCTCATGTACTGACAGGGTGACGTCTTCCCGTCGAATGAAGCTAGAGACAATAGCTTGTATTTGGGAGGATATACCATATTATCCCATTCGGGAGGATAGGGTTGTCGGATCCTAAGCTTCTGGAGCCTGTCTTGGTTGTCCCGAGCATCGACGCGGGCGCGTAAGTCCCTAAGAGTCTCCTGGACATCGTCTGGTAGAAAAGGAGTAGAGGATCGATGTGTTGTCTGGCTACTTGCAACCTGAGAAGCCGAATCAGGCATACTAGATTCCTTATTGGTTCTCTGGTCTGGGTTTATTCGTCCCGGAGCTCGCGGTTGTGTTGGGACAATACTTTCTCTGAGTTCCAGCACTGTGCGAGTCAGAGTCTGCATTGAAGTGCTCAGAGCCCGCATCATGACTTCGAGCGCCTCAAGGCGTTGTTGGTTGCTGGATTCTGCTCCATGCTCGTCTCCTACCATGTACACTGGCATTAAGTGGGAGGAGGCGGACGGGAAGGTAGATGTCTCACTTTCTGTCTCCGATGTTTGAGTATCATTGTCCTCGGGAAGAGTGGATAGTGTGGTATCACTTTCATTGTTGGAGGGATTGCTACTCCAGTCTCAGTTGTGGGCTCATCCTGGAGTGTATGGTTACCCCTAGCTAAGCTATCATCCGTGTGCAGAGACTCACTATCCTTTTGGAAGGATGGATTGTAATAGAACACCAGGGACTACTACCCCCAGCTCTGGTCGAAGCTTCGTTTGGGGAGGTATGGCTACCCCCAGCCCTTATTCTCGAGCGTGTGCCGTGGAATACTCCCACAGTAGATATTTGTTTGTTGGTCCTCGGACGGCTTCGTGGTGTGCTGACCGACACCTTTAGGTTAGACGAGCTTTTCTTTGAGATCTTTTTCATGGGAGAGGACATCCATGTTGAACAACATGAGGCAACATGCTGTTCCTCCTCTTCATGTAGAGTTCTTCGGGGACGTTGTCGGGTTGGTGTTGCGGGTTGTAGCCGCTGGAACATCGACTGTCTGGTTCCATCGACTGTCTGGTTGGAGGAACTGATGCTTTTGAGCAGTAACAATTGGTGATGATGTTGGCACAAGTGTCTGCGAGAGGACACATCATGTGCGAGGGTTGCCTGTCGTCTTACGCTTGTGACTAATCACGTTGCATAAATCAGACGATGGAAGCTTCACTTTCACTCCCATTTCATGCGTTCGGGCAAGCCTTGCGCATTGAGGTGAGAGTGAGATGTGTGCTCCCTGACCCAGTTCTTCCGCAGAGACTGTAACTGGATCATTAATGGAAGACTTGAGGTGCGATGGACCCACTACATGCGCACAGGTATAGGCGCATGGGTCTGTCATCTCAATGTTTGCTCCCTGACTTGGTTTTTGTGCACCTACGACATCCAAGTGGATTTGGAGAGGCTCCAAGGGTCGACCCACATCCGGCGCATAAGCACCTGGGTCTGTCCTATAGAGTCTTCCATTAGCAGTGCATGTAACGAGCAACGATGCATGTTTTTGGAGAGCTGGCGGCGCAGTCCCTCGAGCGCGCATGGCTCGGGGTGTTTTGGGCTTCCTTGAACCATCGTCTTTGGGCACATAGTATAGGGAGTCTAGGTTAGGACTATACGAGCCCTTGTTGACAGCATCCTTGCTTGGAGGAGATTCCATGCGCCTGTGATCAACAGATCCTATCCGGCCTAGACGGCGCTGCATGCACGCATCGTGAGACTTGGCACGGTTCCTCTCGAGCGCAGCTTCGGAGATAGAGACAGTATGCGCGCCCACCTTGTGTGTACCTACGACAAAGGTTGGCGGCACTTCTGGAACGGAGTTCGGATTTAGCGCAGCGGCTGTAGCAACCCACATCCTGCGAACTTTTCGAGGTCGTGCGGTCATCGGCAAAGAACTCAACTTGTCGGCGGAATACAGGTCAACCGCGTGTGCAACTGCGGCGTGGGTTGACGATGCATCGGGTACAGACTTCGAGCTTGGGACATCGGCACTGACGTCCCGAGTCTTGCGAGGTCGTACGGGCCTCGTTCGAGAGCTCGACTTGTCCAGCATGACTTCGAATGCTTGTTGGTCGAAGCGAACGACTAACACCCTCTGTTGGTCAGCAAGGTGCAATCATTAGTCGAACTTAAGTTGGTCACGTCTGATTGCGTCAATAGCTTCTCGTTGGAGGAGAAGCTCTTCCCCAGCAAAGTCGCTATTTTTGTCGACATCACAAAAATAAGGATTTTTGATTAAGGGTGTATAGTTTATATTTATTATGAATTGACAGAGTACAAGAGAATCCCTATTACAAGAGGATCTAAGTACAAAAAAGAAGATCTGGACAAGTGTGACGGTGGAGATCGAGCACTGCAACGGCTTATTTACTCCGTTGACAATCCGGGACCAAGAAGGTTGACGATGATTCAGCACTCCTTCCTGCGGCAATGACACTGGTTCTCCTTTACGTGGAGATGTGGCTGCCACTTTTGCATGTGGGAAACGCCCACTATTTAGTATTTATTACTTTGAGGAAACATGCATGCGCGTATCTCATGCCACCATACGGTGGCCCATGTTGTAATTAGCGGCGCATGCTGTCATAAGTTGTCACGTGGTCGCTCGAGATTTGGGGTTGTTGATGTCCATAACACTCGTGGCACGTGTCGTTGTAGACTTTGATTGCACCTTGGGAGTACGTCCGCTCGGTGCATGGAAATCAACGGAACAATAGTGGCGCATGGCGTTGCTCGGCTCATGGGAACACTAAGATACGTAGTGGCATATGGTACTGCGGGCACATGGGAACACTAAGATACGTAGTGGCGCATGGCACTGCGGGTACATTAAGGCGCATAGGGCTGGATCACTGAAGCACATGGGGCCGGATCACTGAGGCGAAGGGACTGGATCACTGAGGCACATGGAGCTGGATCACTGAGGCGCATGGACTGATTTTTCATGCTTCTACACTTTATCGCTTATTTTAAAACAAATTATGAGAGAAATATTGTTAGCATCATAGCTGCGTACATACTTACTAAAACAAAGAGATTATTGTAAGGGGGGATGTAGGAAACGAGAGTAAGATGTAAGCACAAGAGGATATGTCAATAACTAACGTAATTGATGTTATGTCTTGTCTTTGTATTACGTATATGTGATATAGTACTTGTTATCAGTTAGGTTTGCAATTTGTATGGAGTCCTACTCCTAGTTGACTGAGTCTTGACAAAAGACCAGATTACTTCAATTTTTAATTAATTTCTGGTCAGACTTCAGATGTAGGAAGTCTCTTGAGAAGGTCATATGCATTTTTAGTTTACGATATATCTAGGGATTACCTTCATGAAGTATTCTTCTACATGTGTAAAGGTTTGCCATCTAGTAAAAAAATCTTCAACCATGTGCTTTACTTTTCATAGTCTTGTTGTTGCATAAATGTGTTGTTTCACACACAATTTCGAAATAACAACACCTCCAGTTGTCTGGAGGTAAAACACCTTAAAAGCATCTTGAAGGGAATGACTCGTTACCTCGTGATGTGCCTTTTAGATGGGCATGCTTCTGGGCCACTATATAACTTACAAAACTATAGAGGGCACTAGGTCAAATTTTCAAGGTTAAATGTGTCAAAGTTCCTTACTGGAAAAGTTAAAATATGTAAAAGCATCAAAGTATCGAAGCCAGCGCTTTGAAGAGGAAAAATATTTGACTTAGTCTTTATTGTTTCTTATGTGACCTGCTCTCGCCGAAAATCCATATAGTGACTCTGTTGTATGTTTTAATTACAAAAAAATTGAAAATTTTGTAATTGTTATGTAAGAAGTACTACTTGGTTAATTTCTTTACTTCTGTCATATGCTTTTAATTTATCATATCATTTGAATGAAAAAAAAATGTGAGGTTTACACTGCAAGCCGTGAAGCTTATGCCTCATCTCCCTCTTTGTGGTCATGTTACTTACTGCCTATCAACTTAGGACTCTCATATGATTGTTTGTTGGTACTTGGTAGGTCCATAAATTATCTTTAAGAGAGTTTATATTCTTTGCACGTCATAAAACATCATACACATCACATTCAACATAATTTTACCTATGGGAGGTTGCTGTGTAATTATGTTTGTTTAACCTCAACAGTCAGGTTGCAAATGGTAGTCCATATATTTTATATGAGGGAGCTCATATCATTTCTATGCCATAAAATATGATAAGCAGCACATGCAGCATATTTGTACTTAGAAGAGGTTGGTACATATACAATTCAGTTTCTTTAACCTCTAAAAAGGATGATTCATGGCTCACAGAGGTCCAATGGGCCATGTTGAGAACTATGTGTTTCAGGTGGTTCAAGAATGCATAAAAATGAGTAAATGAAAGTTTTCAAGAACATATTAGGAGACATGTTGAGGTGATTGGCTAACAAATGGGCTGGATCTTACCTGAACTTGTTTTTTGATATATGTAAAACAAAATGTCTTCCAATTCTCATTTTGAGACAAGGTTTGAGTGGAATGATATTCAATATTGCCGAATAGTTTACCCGACAATATATATTGTTGTTTATTTTAATTTTGTAGATAAAGTACCTCACAATAGATATTTTTTTAGTAGAACAACATTACGATGGATGAACAGTACGAATTTGCAGATATACACCTTTGACAAATAGTAATGGTTACAGTGTCCGGTAAGTTTATTGATACACTGTAGCCTGCAGATCTTCGGCACAACAAAGTCACTGTGTTGATCTTGTTTTTTGCCATACTTTTTTTTTAGTTTTTCTTTTTTGAATTGGTCGGGATTGAGGGCCATAATTTTGATATTGGCTGGTATCAGTTGGGGGCAGTATCAGTTAAGAACATTGCAAAACGATACAATATGGCCGATACATATCTGTATTTGCGTATGCCGATCAGTGTGGTCAAAGGTGCGCCTTGCTTCTAGGCGCAGGGGCATTGCCTCAGGGCACTCCAAGCGGGGCGCAATTCTTAAGGCGCACCTAGGCACGCCTTTTTCGAGCGCCTTGGAATAGCTAAGACGCGCCTTGAAAATCTTGTGAAAAAAATAACATGTTTAGACTTTTTTGAACTGTTGTACTATTTTTAGACTTTTTTTGAACTGCTGTACTTTTTTTTTTTTTACTGTTTTCTCTCTCACTCACTTAATTTAAAGTGATTGCAACCTAGACATAGGAGAATTTGAAGCATACATGTTTATCAATGTAGAAATCTGATACATATATATATATATATATATATATATATATATATATATAATTTTTGTGCCTCACGTCGCTCGGGCGCGCGCCTTAAGTGCGCCTTGCGCCTCGGGCGATTTGGACTCTTTGCTCCTCGAGTGCGCCTTTGACTACCTTGATACCGATATTGCCAACCTTTCTCCGTGAACATCATGTGGCCTCTATATACCCTCATCTTCTCTATTCCTTACCTTAGGAGGCATACTATCAAGGTCCACAATATTCTGAACATATGGTGTTAATAGTTGGTATTAAAAATTTAAACATAGTAAGCACCAACAAGTTTATAAACGTAGAGACTAACACCACACATTCAGAATATCATCCACCTTGATGATATGCCGAATAGATGGTATTAAAATTTAACTATACTTCCATAGTTTTTAATGAATCTCCTAGAGTAACTTGTTAACCCCACAAATCCACTCAAATCCCTGATGGATTTAGGCACTAGCCATTTTACTACAGACTGAATTTTATTTGTATCTAACTCAACACCTTTATCAGATATGACATGCCAAAAATATCCAACCCGTTGCTGACCAAAGTAGCACTTCTCTTAACCTTGAGGTCATGTTTTATTAGCCTCTGGAAAAACAATTTTTAGATGACAACAATGATTTTTTCTGCTGATACTATATACCAAAATATCATCAAAAAATACGAATACAAACTTCCTTAAGTACTCTTTGAAGACTGCATTCATCATGGCTTGAAAGGTAGAAGGGGTATTAGTAAGGCCAAAATATATTACTAGGAATTCATAATGTCCCGAAAGGCAATTTTGTGCACATCTTCTTCAACTATTTTCACCTGAGAACTGCCCTCAGGTCTAATTTGGAAAAATATTCGACCCAAACCTCTATTTCGGGTTGGTTCAGGCTGGTTTTCGGTTCAAAATCCGAAAAATGCTCACCCCTATGTGCAGCTGCCCCCTTCAGTTGTATTGAACAAACTTTCACCCTTTCCCATTCTTGCACATTGTAATAGTTGAAGTAGTGGTTAACTCTAGGCATCCACTCTTCTACATCCGTTTCTCCATCATAGTCAGGTATCTTAAGCCTCAGAGTTGTTGTGTCCAAACTTGACCATTGATAGCTTGTGATGGTGTACCAAACTGTACATTCATATTGCTTTGTGGTGGCATTGATTGTGAAAAATAATGGTGTGGGTTAGGTGCTATTTGTGCAGGAATTGACTGGGTAATTAGTACTGTTCTGGGATTTTGTCCACATGGAGGAACAATCCTTGGTGGTAGGGTTTTTTGGTTCTGTAGATGTTTGCACAAACTGTGGTAGGGATGTAGCCATACCAATTGAACTTGACCCATTACCATGCTGTTGGGCATAGGGTTGTGCAAATTGTGGGGTTGGTGCAGAGCCAAAGGGACTTGCCCTATACTGAGGAACCACTGGTGGTGCCTTGTGTCGTGATGAAGCCATGTCTTGTGCATATTGAGGAAACTCAGGTATGCTTCTTGATCTAGCCATTTCATCCAATAATCTATCAAATTTATCACTAAGAGAAAGAAATTTACCTTCCAATGTCAAGAACCATTCTTCCTCAGCAGGAACTGTATGTTCATGAGGAGATCCCTACCTCGAGCTGTGGCTTCCATGGCTGCTCGAGCTTTGCTTGCCTCTGGCTTCATCAATGGGATCGAGAGGATTTGATACCAAATTAATATCACCCCTTCCCAATTGACTGGGAATTGGAGGTGATCAAGTATAATTGGCCATGAATCAATTGTGCATAAAAGAACATAAAAGAACAAGCAGACAACTAGAATTGGGGAAAAATGTAACTAGGATTTTTCATTGATTCAAGAATTGGAAATATTACAAAGATATGTAAAATGGAGAAAAGAAAGATTACAGTTCACCCCATTTCTCATTACTCCCCTGCTTATTTATAGTCAGGATATTACAAGGAATGTAACTGCCTAACTGTCCTAACTAATCTGTAACTGCCTGCTAACTGTCTCTTCACTGAGAGAGCCACTGGTAGTCCCCTGAGCCCTTTGAGCTGCCAATCTCTCTTCTGGAACCTCTGGCACATTTCTCTGATACTCTCTGATACTCTAGACTGTTTATGATACTCTGGACTGGTACTCCCTGACTGCTACACTACGATCTGAGACCTGGACTAGAAGGCTTGTATCATGCCATCTGCAGAAGATCATATGGATGCATATGCTAAACGTTATCAAGAGAGAAGGAGAAGATAGCTATCCGACAGGACTACAAAGGGATTACTATCTTTTCTATGGTTAAGGAAAGGGAGGGTACTGTTGGATGTGAACGGAGGTTGGGCGGACTAGAATTAGGGTTATGTAGGAAAGAGAAGACTGGGTGAATTAGGATTATGGTTAGGAGAGAGTAGAGGAGCAGGGAAAAATTTGTTCGGAGCAACATGTTCAGTTACGTCGTTGATAGGAAAAACTCAAATAACTCAGGATCATATTATTGAGGTCGAATAAGTAGCTATATATGTAATAATGAGAAATATCAATGTACATTATTAGGTATGCGACTAGAAATATAATGCTAAAAGAAGAGGTTACATAGAAGATCTTTTACGTAACAAATTGTTTAATCTACTTTGGAACATATCATTTCTTAGTTTTGCTTAACTAATTTCAATCTTTCTCTGCCGAGTAACAAAAGTATAAGTACTCTATGTTGCACAGATACGACATGGCACAGTGAGGACACAACCACACATTGGTGTGTCCTAATGTATTTTGGAGAGTCCAGGTTGTGTGCAATACGTGCATGACACGACACTGCCACATTTTTGTAGTGTCCGTGCTGCATTTTGTAGCTAGCCTCCAACTATTACAGATAGCTTGGCAGTCATGAAGTCGAAGTAAATAGTATAGATAGTCACTGTAACTAATACATAACCACCTTATCATATAACTAGTCACCTTCACGTGCGTTACACGTACCAAAAAGAAAAAAAAATCTGATATTAAAATAGTTAAAATATGATTTGAATATATTTTAATTAGGATTTGTTATATATACATTGTTTAGAAATTTGAATATGTGTTTAGTTAGATAATATCGTGTAGTTAGTTTAAATATAATTTGAATAATTGAATATATATTTTAGGATACATTATGGATGTTTATATGAGTAGGGATGGCAACGAGGCGGGTTGGGGCCGGAGACCATATCTCCCATTCCCGTCTCCGAGTCGTGTTTGAATATTCGTCCCCATCTCCGATCGGGTTCAATTTTTTACTCCCATTCCGTCCCCGTTAAACAATGCACTCCTTGTCCCCGTTCCTGTCGTATTAACAATTTTGGGGCCGGGTTTTCCCGTTCCCGTCCTCCTTCCCGTTAACAATTTTTCCTATACAGTATAAGCTTAAAAAAATATTTTCATTCTAATTTCTTATATATGGAGTGGCAAGCTTGTAATTAAAAATATATTAATGTCTAACTAATACCAATGAGTTACACATATGGGTATAAGTAATCGGGGTCGGAAATTTACCGGAGCGGGGAGTACTATACCCATATCTTGCTCCGAAGCTAATCGATTTTTTTTTTAATCCCCATTCCCGCCCTCGTCCCTACTTTTAAATCCCCAAATCCGTCCCCGTTGGGGAAAAAAAACTGGGTCCTCGTCAGGTTCGGAAGAAATTGCCATCCCTATATATGAGTATGGATATATGTTCAGATAGTTAGAAGGATTTTGGTTTTTTTTAACTACGTACGTGCGGTAGTTAGAAGCATTTTATGAGTTTTATTTTGAAGAGATACAACACAATAGTTATAAGGATTTTTGATTTTTTTATTAATTAATGGAGGATAAACAAACGGCTTATATGGCTCATTTTTGAGATGTTTCTAAGCCGTATTATAATAGTAGAGATAAGTGCAACTAAATCATGTGTCACGAAAATGGTCATATCCGGACAGGACTCAATTGAAAAGACTCCATGAAAACATGATGAAATTCTAAAGTTGTTGTCACCGTGAGGTTAAACCCTCTGATTAGGCTGGAAGGGGCTTCCCATGGTTTCTAGTAGAAAGTTGGTAAGCAAGAAAAACTTAGGTAATCTGTCATGTAATTTGAAGTTTGAACTCATTCATCCAAGGTGCAATCCTTCAGAAATCTTCTTTCATTTATTTGTGTAATTGATTAAAATGGAGCTGGAGGTGGTTGGTGTGTTGTTTTTTGTGTGTGTGGAGGGTGGGGGGCGGGATCGTAACGTATGCATAAAAAGTGCAGACTGAAACTAAAAGTTTGAATTCACTCTGCTTCATTAATTGTAATTTGCTGATAATGACATGAAAGGAATAAGATTCATCAACAGTAACAAAAGTATAGTAGGTTATGGTCTGATTTCAAATATATATGGAATTGTTTGAACAAAATGGACATTTACTTAGGAAACTATAGCCAATAGAAACTTACAAGTTGAGAGCTCTACTATTTGCTTCTAGGTTTGGAAGGCAAAGATATAATGATATTATTAATAATGCACTTATCTCCTCCGGCAGAGATTGCTAGAAACTGTGTGCCCATTGCACTAGCATTTATATTTGAAGATGATATGCATCAATTGTATGTCTTTACCACCCTCACAAGATAAATTGTTAAGTATATTAGTAAGCAACCCCCTTGTTTAATGCTGAAGCACTGCTTGAATGAACATGAAGAAGAAGCTTATTCTCTCCCTCCATCTCCTTTTCCTTCTTCTCTATGTTAGACAAAATCAGCCGTTGTGCCAAAAGTGGAATCCTAGAGAATACCTCTGAATTTCTATAGGTAAGATATAGATAGCGATCACTAATAAGTTCGTGGATATTTAGTCCCTAAAAGAAAGTTGGAGCTTGTTTAGATTTGTTGGAATTGTCACGAGTTTAATATCACTAGAAGTACCTAATGCTGGTGAACCTTTTTCTGTAGTGAAAACTGGATATTGAAGGGAAAAAAAAACTTTACAGCTTAAAAAAGGGATGATCTGCTCAACTACGAAATGCCATTTTGATAATGCAGCTTTATTCTGATAGAAAAACTCCTAGAGAAATACTTTTTTATACCTGCCAAAGTCTTACCCTTTTGATACCCTTTCACTGTGGTATGGGCCAGAACAAAAATCACCTGGCCCGCACTTCACCTGGCATACATATCAGTGATCCAGAGGACACTTTTATAGTGGGGGCAAGGGAAGGGTAAGAATCCTGGCAGGTATGTGGAGTATTGCTCAAACCTTTATTGTGGTTCTATTTTCTCCTGTAAGATGGCTACTTTTCTTCCATTAATGCAGCGTGATCAAGAGGACATGGTTGAATTCGTAAGGAACACCCCACAAGAGTTCAAGGAGTACTACATACAAATGCAGGCAGCAAAGAGAAGTCAAACACCTGCCCCTTCACAAGTAAAAACAAAAAAAATCTCCTCTCAGAGTTTCAATTATTTGCTTAGATTTTGTATTTTATTTTATTTTATTTTATTTTATTTTATTTTATTTTATTTTATTAATGAGGACTATCTTTAGAGCAAACTTCCCACCCTAACAATGAACTGTTTTGGATTTGTCTATGCTTTAGATTGGTCAATGCATTTATTCTTGAAGAAAATAATGAGTTGTTTAATTGTAAAGGTCAACGATGATCGAGTAATTCTTGATAGAACGGTTGGTGATCAAGTTTCCATTTGGAGAAGTAGCAGAGGATTCACTGATGATTCAGTGCTTGGTCATGTTTGTTCTGGACGCACATGCTCTTACTCTCAAATTGGAGATGTTTTTCTCTGTGAGAAGACTGGTCGTGTGCATGGTAGGAGTAACTCCCTCAACATGATATTAGCAACAGAAGATATATGTACTTAATTCATTCCCATGTTTCTGCAGTATGTGATGATACTTGCCGTGAAGTTGTTTTGGATCAATCCAGTGGACTTATGGTTTGTACTGTTTCTGGTCAATGTTTTGATAGATGGCTCTCTCCTGAAGAAGAATCTGATACTGTGAGTATAAGCTGTTATTTGGTTGTGTTTTGTATTCCTTTGTATATTTGCTTGTTGCACAATGAGAATTATATACATTGAAAATATCTTCTTTTGCTTTTACCCGAAGCATATCTTGTTTTCAACTATTTTTCTTTCTTTTTTTCCTAATGATTTTTATTTTTTGAATCTTGTCTCGAGCATTGGAACCATCATTGGGATAGTGTTGTACTTAGCAACATATCATGGTTACCCAAGGCCCATAGAAGATTTTAATGCACGTAGGCTATTGGACAGAGATGACTGTTGTTGGCTGGTAGCAAATTCTTGGAGGTTTCTCAGTTTGATGAGGATGGAGGACTTGGTTATATCTTTGGATTAGCAATTCTTGCGTTCTGCTGCTGCTGCTACTTTCTGTTAGGGAACTACGGTATTTGTTGATGCTGGATGCAGCAAATGTTTGACAAATGCATGCTCCATAACTTTTACTGCATAGAAAATCAAAGATATTGCCACAACCTAGAATTTTTAGCATTACAGATTAGAAAATTGTAGGGAGAAGGGATTCAGAAAAGATCATTAGTGATAATAGATCATTTGCGTTTATTTGACAAATTATTATGTGGCTTGATGGTTACTTCATTCAAAGTTTAATGGGAATGTTATTCCTTTTCACTTTATGGCTTGCGAAGGTGAATACACTTCCCATAGCAAATCACATCATCTTACCTCTTCCGTCTGGCTGGACTCTTTTATAGTGGAACTTGGAGAATGACCGTTAGTTGCATGAAGTTAATTTGCATGACCGACAAGGTACTTAAACCTACGTACCAACTTGCCTTGTAGGTTTTACAGCAAGCCCTAACTCTATTGTTTTATGTTTCTCTTGCTTCAAAGCCAACCCCATTGGAAGGTACTGGTTGGTTGCATGAGCTTAATCTTCATTATGGGCAAGGTACTTCTCCCTACTTGCCCATATGCCTTCTAGGTTTTATTGCAATGCCCTCGTTTGGTTGATGTTAGGTTGACAACAATTCTTTTGTGGAGCTTCTCTTGCTTCATAGCCAATCCTATTTTGATGGGAGAAGCCTTGGATGACAATGATGACGATCTTTGTATTAGTTGCAGCACCTTGATTAATCTCTTTGCAGTTTGCGCCAACTTATCTTATTCTTGACTGTAATTGTCACGTCCTAGTTTAGCAGAACCGAAAGGAAATCATTGGACGTTATGCCGTACAAGTCTAAATTGTACTTGTACTAGAGAGTCAATGGTGTATCTCGAAACGATATTGCAGCGAAAATAACAGTCATAAGGAACTCACAGTAGAATATACGAAAAGAATCTCTTTATTGATAATTGTAGCGGAATACAAAGGCTCTCAATAGACAACTGAATATGCCAACTTGGCTTACAACACTCAATATTACTCTTGCTCACTAGGGATTACATTGTTCTATACATTACATCTTCTATATTCAAGCAAGCATCCTCGACCGAACATCTTCATTTTGCCAATCAGAGTTCCACCGTCTCAGTACGTCCAAACATAACTTTCGTACCTGGGGAGTTGGGTATTAGTACACTTGGGAATGCATTGTGAGGTAACCATTCGTCAATACCAACACTAAATAATCATGTGGAGCATACAGTTATAAAGTGACCTTGCTAATTAGATTGACTATAGTTCATATCTATGACATATAGTGAACCAGAGCATGTAAGCATGTTATACTTGATAACGTAAATAAAACAGAAATTATATGAACCACGTCATTTAATAATGATTTCTTACCCCAACCAATGTGCCCATCCCTGCATAAGACAGAGATGAACACTTGCCGGCCATGCATAAGACATACATTAGCATGCCACCTATCTATATGAAGGCTACTGGCATTCCGAGCCATCTTGAATTACATCTCTGTAAGACGACGATCACTTCGCATTCGGATTGTAAGCCCCAACGAAGGTCCCGAATTACCTGTATTGCGACGCGCCATTCCAGAGTTGGCTTCAAGTTTTCACTGAATGTCCCACAATACCCGTGCTATCAAAGCATATTATTTTCTTCTAGCCCGACACGATCTTCGGTGACTCGACGAATCGTTCGAGGAAAACCAAACCTTGTGTTCAGGTTATCTATGTCTATGACCATGCAAATGCGTGAATAGCTTAACTATAAACACATATGATACCGAAACGTAAGTAATTTACATATATACTCGTACATTCTACCATTCTTGCGCTATTAACTGACTCTTTCAATGTTACGATTGGTGACATGTATGTCCCAAATATATCGAGACACCAAGCCACAACCAACAGTTCTGAGTACTGCACCCCTTCAAACAATTCCGTGGTACCTAACCACAAATGTTCACTTCGCGTACGAAGCCTTCCATCTCCATACCGATAGTTTCGTGACATTGTGCCACAACTGTTCGCTTCGCTGACGAAGCATCTTACAACATAAGTCTCGTGCACTAATGCACTCCCGGATACAATTATTCAATATTTTATACTCAGTGTTCAATGTACATGGTAATACTCCTTATTAGTTATAATCTACCAGGCATCATTGATCTGCGAACGTTGCAACGCCACAAGTGTATACGTTTTATTAAGGACGTGAAGGAGTATAAAAGAAGGGTCTGAGTCTACCCACCTATATCAATTCGCCCATCGCTTCGACCGTCAACTGTGTGATCTGACGCGATGCATGATATTCTTTACTGGTATAACCATATGAGCACGTCGTGCTCCTCAATCATCAAACTCGACCAGATTAAGCAAGCCTGTATCACCACTCAAATTCCATCATCTCTCGCACTACTCTGAACTAACCATTGATCCAAACTATGAGGCCCACTCCATGACTCTGCCTGCAGCGGAGCAATACTCTGATCACATGGAACTCCTAATACCTGCACATGAAACCAAGTCTAAATAAAGCCTCTTCGAGTCAACGAACTATCATAATGCACCGTACGGAGCGGGGCATTACAGTAATGTTCCGCTTCGCACGGTACATTATGATGGCTGGTTGGCTCGAAGAAGCTATGTTGGACTTGAATTTATTCGGAGGGATCACTCAAAGAGCTATGTGATCGTGGTGGGAAGTCAATTTAGATAAATGTGAGTGACATTGGTCCACTCATTTATCCTCATGCTTAACAAAATGATTGTATTCATATTTGTGTATGTTATTGCTTAAAGTCACCTAGCAAGAATTCACAAAAGATAATAAAAGATAAGTAATCACATTGCTGTTAAGTCTGTGCTGTTGTAGAATGTTGGTTATGTTAAATTGTTGTAACAAGGATTTGGGACCGTTGCGTCGCCATTTATGGTTAAGTCCCAAGAATTTGGACAATGAGTATGTCGAGCTATGGCTCGAGAATATATGGTAACACAGATGATAAGTCCCTGGATTGGACAGGAAAGTCCCTCGATTGGGTAGTTGGCATTATGAACGACGTGAGAGAATGTGGCAAGACGTGTTATGTGGCATGTTTATTCAAGTTTTCTGTACATGCACAATATGTTCTTTTCATAGTTAAAGTTGCATACGCATGCATGGTCATGAACAACTTGTGCAAAAGGTTTGGTTCCGCGAATGGTACCCCGGGATCACAGACCCGTTCGTCCCGGGGGGAACATGATGATGCTGACGTACTTGCATCAGAATTTTGGAACCATCAGTGGGGCTCTCTACACCACTCTAAGGGACGTCATAATTTCAGGATAGTTGAGATGGCTCGTGGCCAGTGACCTTCATATAGATATGCTGCATGATAACGATGTCTTATGCAGGCTGAGTAAGTAATTACTTATTTACAGGGATGGCTGAACGATCATGGGGTAAGAATCACTAAACGGTGATTGTCACGTCCCGATTCCGAAGAATCGAAAATAGCCACTGTGCGTGATGTCGTACAAGTCTAGGTTGCACTTGTACAAGGCAAGAAGAAAGACGAACAATAGTGTATCTCAAAAACAAAATTATAGAGAAAGTAAACAGACAAATTGAAGTCACAACAAGATATGAAGAAAAATATTTTTTTTTATTGATAATTGTAATGAAATACAAGACTTGCAGCTGAATACAAGACTCTTAATGGTCAACCTGAAATATGCTAAACTAGGCTTACATTGAACTTGTCGACTCGACTTACAACATTATTGGTACAACGAATACTCTGTTTCATACATTGTCCTTTATAACAGAAGTCATCATCTCCACGAGAGGAGCTTCTGCACATCCAATCGTCCTGTGATGCCTCAAAGACTGATCAAGCTGTGTCCTCGCATGTAAGTACCCGAGAGTGCCCACAAACATGGGTCAACACATTGCGGTGTACTGGTGAGAGGGCTGACCCAACTCACCTAAAATTAATACGAAGTAATCATGTGATATGAACATTATTAAGCGTGATCTTGATATGTTGCCTTAGGGTCAATTTCAATTCATATGCGACTGGAATGTAAAGCATGGAAATCATTCATGATCGACAGAAAAGGTAAAGCATGCATATTATTCATATCCGACATTAAAACATGTATATGTTATCACCCCTTGGTGATTCTTATCCACGGTCGTTTAGCCATTCTTTGTAAATGAGTAATAACTTACTTTTCCTGTATAAGACAATGTTAGCATGCACTGTGTGTCTGACTACACGTCATCTTGGACTTAGAGTTGGTTAGACGGCTCCCCTCCTCGAAGGGTAGCGAGCCCGCTTGGAGGTTTTCGAATCACGGTGCCACTAGCACCTACTCTTATTTACCCAGGTTGAACGGGTCTGTGGCTCCGGATTGTTGTTCGAGGAACTATACCTTGTGCACAAGTTGTCCATGACCATGCAAGCATATGCAACTTAGCTATAAGAAAACATATACTGCATGATCATACTTAATTTATATTCCACAATTTTCATTTGTCTTGCTACATTGCCTTGAGCCATAGCTCACAATATCTACTGTCCAATCCGAGGGCTATCTTGCCCACTCTCGGACTATCCTGCCCATTCTCGGGACTATTTTTTGTGTTACCAAATCTCCTCGAGCCGTAGGTTGACATACCGTCTAATTCTTAGGACTTACCATAAATGGCGACGTATGGTCCCAGATATCTTACACAATATAATAAAATCTAGCATTCTAAAACATCACAAGTTAGAAATGTGATTATTATCTTTCTTATTTTTTGTTAATTCTTGCTAGGTACTTTAAGCAATACTATACACAAATTTGAATATCATCTATTTTATTAAGCATATTGATAAAGGAGCGAAAAACCAACACCACTCACTGATATCCAAAGTGACTTTCCGTCATGATCTCATAGCCTCCTGAATGTTCCCTTCCGCATAAATCCCAAGTCCAACAGGCTTCATCGAGCCAACAAGCTATCATAATGCACCGTGCGGTGCGGGACATTACATAATATACCACTCAAAAAAAATTTCGTCCTCGAAACTTGAAATTAAACTCATTCTACCTCTTCAATTGAATTCATCAAGCAACATACGCATCGGCTTCAATTTTATAGCCCACCACAACACTTGCACGATTCTATAATCTCGTCCCAATATACGAATTGGTACAAATGATCTACCATCTCTTTTCTTTTGTCCAACACGTGCATTTTCTCTGGCATGCAATAATCCTCCATGTAGCTCCATTATAATTCAGCTTACCACTTAGCTTGGATCGTACACACATTTTTGGCGTCTCAGAAATATAGTACACTCAGCCAATGCCAATGGTTAGAGAAGTCAAACTGCTACAGATGCAACTTTATTCCAATATAGTGGTCATTTAATACTCTCGGCCAAACTGTTCCTTAGCAACAATTCCCATAACTCTTTAAGTTCTTACGATACCTTCTCGGTCAATCTTGTGGATATCTTCCAACCATAAATTTCTTTTGAACAACTCGTAAAATCAAGTTTCACCCAACTATCTTTTTTGAACAACTCGTAAAATCAAGTTTCACCTAACTATTCTCAAAATTATCATTATCATCTATTCGGTCCAACATATACCCAATCTTTAAACTTCTTTTATAGTCTACTTCGAACCACAGTACCACAGTGTTTTCCCCTATCATGATCCTCCAAGCCGCAACACATAAGCACTGAATTTAAATTCCTTCTGAACCAAGGGATGAATCAACTCAAAATCTTTTAAATATTTCCAGCTTACTCATCTCGAATCTCTATCCACTTCTCAATCTTAAGTGGTATCGAACTTCGAATGAATCCAGAGTTCTCTTATCGATCATGTCTTGATCTATACAACAAAATCGATGAAGCATACCGGTAACGATCCGACCAACACAAGTTTTTTCAATATTTTAAATCCGAGGATCACATCATCATCCATAACACCATGCCAACATACCCTCTCGTATTTTACTCGTTGCAAGTTTTTTTCTTCATTCAAACTCGATATTACAACATTTAAGATAATCCAACCAACCGAACTCTATACCAATCCGTCATTCCCGTTAAAGGTAACCAAATCCATTTTCCGAAACCATCAATCTCTAACTTACTCCTCAATATACAATACAAGTTTTCACTCTCAGCACCATTCCAACCACGGTCTATTTTCCAAGTTTACCGATCTCACAGGCACAATACTAGGGTCATCCTATGGTTCTCCCATGGTCAACTCATATCTTCGGTCATGTCTTTATGGTTAGCTAACATGATAGCTAAATGCATGCCTTTAGGTAACTCATCTAAGATAGACGGCTGCTACAGGCAATACTTAGGGTCAACCAAAATTCGACCAATCCGAGGGACTCTATCCCAATCTCTAAACATCTCTGCCTACCAACTCGATGATAGGTACACCATCCAACAATCTAGGGCCAAGTGTCTCTACCAACGATCGTTCACAAGGGACAATCTCCAACAAAGATTTACTCTAGACTTACCGCAAATCAATAACTTAAACCGACAAATTTATTATCCAATTCCCAAATCCATCATGTAAATTTTTCTACAATCAATTTATGAATTCCTTAATTTGTTAGTTGCATAACCAGTAATCACATGCTTATTCCAATTTGTATCTTCTCTTATACTCAAGTTTTCGTTCATCCACCTCCATTTGTGACACCGGGCCAACTATTTCAGATTCACATATTTAACTCATTACCTCAATAGTCTATTATTTATAATTCTTGCTCTCAATTCCTTCCTAACTTATTCGCAAATTTCCAATGCGTTCATTTTTGCGTTCATTTTCCTATCCCATCAGGGTCAACTTTTATTCCCATTAACCATCAAATTATTTACATCACCTAAGGTTTTGCAACATGGTCAAATAATCCATGCGGCTACATTATATATCGATAATGTTCAATACATCTTGTTACATCTAAATCTTTATTCGTATCCCATCATTTGATGTCTCACAAAAACTTCCTTATAACTCTACGCACCAAGTAATCCATTCAAATTCGACGAGTCCGCATACTGATCAACCAATATTCATGCAACCAAAATATATATGGGTTAACATTCGTCATTCTGTGATACACCTCAATCCATCAAGCCGACTTGCACATATACACTATTCATCCCACTAAGCACAATTCCCATAGTGCTGGTGCTATCCATGAACTAGGTATGTACTACCATTACATACCTGAGATCAAGGGCACAGTTCTCCAAAATTCTCGGTTCACTTACAATATTCCAAGTAACTTTCACTTTCGCAGCCAAAGCATCACTCTCCGATATAAGATTTTCATCCAATCGTCATCTACTATTTACTTTGCATCATTCGTCCAATAAAGCTCCAATAGTATTGTCCAACTATTTGTTCCGAGTTTCAACTTTTATCCGACTGTCTCAAGTCACCGTCTAACTGTATGATTCATATCACTATTCCCAATTTCCATTTACTAAACGCTCCATATTGTCTTCTCCATAAGTCCTCGACAGTACACCCTGCTATCGATACCGAAACCAAAATGTTTACCCAACTGATTCAAGCCACCATCTGAATCTACAAAATTTATGTCGCTATTTCTGTCACGTCCCAATCTCCCGCAAGTTCGATCGTCCCCGTTGGACGTGAGATCACCACGCCAACGCTCCCGCAGGATAATCGTTCTCATTAGGACATGATGTCGTACGAGCCTGGAGTTACATTCGCACAATGCAATGACGTCAAACGTCATGGTTATCATCGAAACGACCAAGTTGCAGCAAAGTCAAGTATTGTTACAAACAATATCACATCAGAGTATACGCAGCGAAGCTCTCAAAGGGTTCAAATTAATATGCCACAAAGGAGAATGCCCCAGGCTTACAACACTCTTGCTCTTACTTGCCCACAAATGTACTTACCGTTCCATACATCATGTCCCGTATATCCAAGCTGAGCCACTACACTTGCGTACCTGGAAATAATGCCCACAAACGTGGGTCAGTACACAGTTGTATTGGTGAGCGGGGTAACCCACTCGTATAAACCGACACTAAGTAGATATGAATGAAAGCAGTTATTACATGGTGGTCTTGCTAGTTATTTACTTAGATCAATTTCATATCCTGACATGGCATGCAATGAAAGCAGTAAAACAGGTTAAGCATTGAAAGCATTGAACTCAAGCATACACACTAGCATGCAATCTTCTATTCGCACAAGTAACTAAGCCTGCAATAGGCTAAACTCGAATCCAACAAGGTAAAGCACGAATCTATCGAACCATGCCACAATCCAAGTCTCGAATCCATCCTCGATGCGCACACTCCTGCCCGAGGCAAGGTGGCCGCCTGCCGACTACTCAAACGCAACAGTCTCAAACCGATACCTATCTATATGAATGTCATCGGCCAAGCCATAAAGACTATCCGAAAGTATTTCGACCCGATCCAACGCTGAGTTACTAGTCCGCCTGGTGGTCTCGAACTGCGAGTACCCGTGCTTCGAAAGCACGTTACCAATGTTTCGTCCATGGCCGAACGGTCCCGGTGTCCCGGTGCAACCCGTTCGAGGAAACCAAACCCTGCGCGCAACAATTTGTCCGTAACCATGCAATGCTCCGATAAATATAGGTACGACGAGGAATCGAGCCTTCTCGTCCCACCATACTCGTCCCGTTCCAACTGATTAACCATATCCATTCTCAAATTATCCATCTCTTTCCATGTTCTGTCCGATGACCCAAGGTCCCAACACAAGGCCCAAGGCCGCATCACACAAAGGCACAATGCCACATCATTACGGATTCGGTGGTACCATGTCCAACGATAAGTTCCAGGTCTCGTGTTCCAAGCTCTCCATATCCCTATCGACAGTTGTCCGATTTTGAGCCACAACTACACGCTCCGCTTGACGAAGCGCCACAACTTGATACTCGTACGCAACGCACGCTCTCTCGATGAAGTGCTCGTGTTCCAACCAAACAGTTCAACTTAAAGCCAAAACTCATATTTATCCAAACGACACACTCTATGGACGCCACAGTGTGATGTTTCCAATGTTCCAGACTAAGTGTTCCAATGTAAGGTGTTTTCCAATTGTTAGACATGAAGGAGTAGAGGAGAAGGGATAGAGCCCACTCACCAAGTCTGAATCCGCTAAGAACTCTACCTTGTCGATACGACAAATTCCTTGAATCCGTGGTCCGATGCGAAGCACGATCTACGCAATTGGTATGACCGTGCGAGCATGCCGTGTTCTCCAAATTATCTGACCCGATCGGACTAAGGAAGACGACATTATCTCTCCAATCCGCTATCTCTGCACTTGCTCCAAACGAACACACTGATTCCAATGCACGACGTCCATGCCTCAGCTTGATGCGAGGCGCTACTCTGATTGCACTGAACTCCGCACGCGATCTGCACATGAAACAAACTCAAATCAATACTTGCTCCCAAATCCAACTCAATAAAATGCAATCAAACATTTGTCTCGTTTTAATCCGACTCAGCGTAATGCACTAATGCACCGTGCGATTGCGGGGTATTACAATTTCCAACCAAGGCATCTATGTTTTATATTTCCCAAGCTCTCAATATCCAACATAACATTCGCCATCAACAATCTACTATGGGTCATCCGAATCCAACGTATCATAGGACACTCGGGTTACATTACCACAAAATGTAACAATCGACTAAGTCTTGGCACTACCCCATTTCTCACTGATAGGCTTACCACTGAACTCCGCACGCGATCTGCACATGAAACAAACTCAAATCAATACTTGCTCCCAAATCCAACTCAATAAAATGCAATCAAACATTTGTCTCGTTTTAATCCGACTCAGCGTAATGCACTAATGCACCGTGCGATTGCGGGGTATTACAATTTCCAACCAAGGCATCTATGTTTTATATTTCCCAAGCTCTCAATATCCAACATAACATTCGCCATCAACAATCTACTATGGGTCATCCGAATCCAACGTATCATAGGACACTCGGGTTACATTACCACAAAATGTAACAATCGACTAAGTCTTGGCACTACCCCATTTCTCACTGATAGGCTTAATCACTATGAAATGGTTAAGGCACGCAACAACACTAAGAGGGTAGAGTTATATACCACTCAGAAACTAAGCCATTTTTGACAAATTTTGCTTGCTGCACTGCTCAACATCCATTCTGGTCTATCCTTCCCCTCGGTGGCACTGCTGACCACCAACACGAAATTAACTATCTCAAAATCTGAAATATAACCAAGCCCACATACTGATCAACTCAACTTCCTGTTGATCCTATCACTGAAGTTAATGCACACTTCCTGGCATACATACCATGCCATACACACCTTCGATTGTAGCACAATCTATCGGCTCTCTGAATACCACAAACAAGCATCATCACAAATTAACTAATATTATTATTGCATTGTTTCATTGTTGGTGTTTTTCTTGGTATCTTTACTATCAATAATTTCTTTTATGACATCTTAACATATTTAGGCTCATTGTATGGAACATTCAATGAAGTATCAAGGAGGGTCAAGAAACTTTCAATTACGGAAGCAACTGATATACTCATGGAAACACTTGAGAGTAATTGCGAAAGCGACTGATCATATTCGGAAACAACTTTGAGTCATCACGGAAGCAATTTTGATTAATTGCGGAAGTAACTTTGAATCATCGCGGAAGCAACTTTTTGAGTAATAGCGGAAGCAACTTTGGATCAAAATAAATGGAATGACAGTCCAAGGACGCAAAGTCGTGCTCTGATACCATTTTGTCACGTCCCGATTCCGAAGAATCGAAAATAGCCACTAGGCGTGATGCCGTACAAGTCTATGTTGCACTTGTACAAGGCAAGAAGATAGACAAACAATGGTGTATCTCAGAAACAACATTATAGTAGAAGTAAACAGACAAATTGAAGTCACAACAAGATATAAGGTAAAGTATCTTGATAATTGTAATGGAATACAAGACTTGCAGCTGAATACAAGGCTCTTAATGGTCAACTTGAAATATGCCAAACTAGACTTACATTGAACTTGCCGACTTGGCTTACAACATCATTTGTTCAACAAATACTCTGTTCCATACATTATGCCCTTTATAACAGAAGTCATCATCTCCACGAGAGGAGCTTCTGCACACCCAACCGGCATGCGATGCCTCAAGACAGATCAAGCTATATCCTCGCACCTAAGTACATGAGAGTGCCCACAAACGTGGGTTAGTACATTGTCGTGTACTGGTAAGAGGCCTGACCCAACTCACATAAAATCAACATTAAGTAATCATGTGATAGGAACATTATCAAGTGTGATCTTGATATATTGCCTTAGGGTCAATTTCAGTTCATATGCGACTTGAATGTAAAGCATGTAAATCATTCATGATCGGCATGAAAGGTAAATCATGCATATTATTCATATCCGACATTAAAGCATGTATATGTTATCACCCCTTGGTGATTCTTATCCACGGTCGTTTAGCCATCCCTGTAAATCAGTAATAAGTTACTCTGCTTGCATAAGACATTGTTAGTATGTACCCTGTCTACATGAAGGTCACTGACTAGGCGCTTAGACTTAGAGTTGGTTAGACGTCTCCCCTCCCCGAAGGGTAGCGAGCCCATTTGGAGGTTTTCGAATCACCGTGCCACTAGCACCTACTCTTATTCCCCCAGGTTGAATGGGTCCGTGGCCCCGGATTGTCGTTTGAGGAACTATACCTTGTGCAAAAGTTGTCCATGACCATGCAAACATATGCAACTTGGCTATAAGGAAACATATACTGCGTGATTATACTTAATTTATATCCCACCGTTTTCATTTGTCTTGCCACATTGCCTTGAGCCGTAGCTCGCAATATCTACTGTCCAATCCGAGGGCTCTCCTGCCCACTCTCGGACTATCCTGCCCATTCGCGAGACTATTCTTTGTGTTTACCAAAATCTCCACGAGACGTAGCTCGACATACCGCCAAGAGACGTAGCTCGACATACCGCTAAATTCTTAGGACTTACCATAAATAGCGACATACGGTCCCAAATCAGTGTTACACTATAATAAAATACAGCATTCTAAAAAATCACAAGTTAATAGAAATGTGATTATTATCTTTCTTTTGTGAATTCTTGTTAGGTACTTTAAGCAATAACATACACAAATCTGAATACCATATATTTTTATTAAGTGTGCTGATAAAGAAGCGAAGAACCAACACCACTCACCAATATCCAAAGTGACTTTTCGTACGATCTCATAGTCTCCTGAATGGTTCATTCCACATAAATCCAAATCCAACAGGCTTCTTCGTGTCAACCGACCATTATAATGCACCGTACGGAGCGGGCCATTACAATGATATCATCTATGTTTTAGATTTGTGTTGGATATGAATAACCTACATGCTTTACATTCTTGTCGGATGTAAACCCTTAATTGACCCTAAGGCAATAGAACAAGATCAATATTAATAATGTTCATATTACATGATTATTTAGTATTAATTGTAGTTGAGTTGGGTCAGCCATCTCACCATTACAAGGCAATGTTATGACCCACGTTTGTGGGCTTTCACATGTGTTGTGGATTTACAAGTGCAATGAGTAGCTTGAGCAATTCTGAAGCATCGAAGAACTTGTTGGGCGACCAGAAGCTCTTCTTGAAGAGATGATGTCTTCTGTTATAAATGACATAATGTATGAAATGTTGTAATTTTTTGTACCAGTGAGTTGTAAGCCAAGTCGACAAGTTCGTTGTAAAAGGCAAAATATGATTGAAGGCAAGGATTGTGTAGATGTTGGACCAAAACGATATTAATAAATTTTAAGAAGTGCTTGAGACCGAAATTGGATTAGTATTAATGAAGATAATTGAATTTATGTTGGAAAGATATTGACGGAATTGATCTATAAGATGTTGCGAGAACTTGTTGAGTTCATGTGTATAAAAGTTTGGTACGATGGGTACGATAGAGTTAACAATATAGAAATATAGATGGAATATAGTTGTGTTTGGAATTGTGCAGAAGTCTCAGTGAGAAATTATGTGTTCTCGAGGAGTACTCATACGAATGAGTTAAGAAAATGGATGATAAGGACCAGCTTGGTCTAGAGTATGGAACTTGCATATGTAGCTTGTTTGATTTCACTACCATTGGCATTGGCTGAAGTGTACGGAATGATTAGTATTTTAAATATAGAACTTGCATCTGTAGCTTGTTTGATTTCATTACCATTGGCATTGGCTGAAATGTACTATATTTTTGAGACGTGAAAAGTATGTGTTCATTCCAAACTAAGTGGTGAGCTGAATTCAAATGGAACTGCATGGAAGATTATTATGTGCTAAAGGAATTACACGAGTGTCGAACAAGGAAAATAGATTATGGATTGAAATCATTTGTAAGAGTTCACATGCTTTGATAAGATGTTAAGTTGTCAAAGTGTAATGGTAAATGTTGAACCTGAAGCTGAATGAGATGTTCTTGAAGAATTCAGTTGATATAGTGGAATGAGTTTGTTTTTAAGTTTCGATGACGAATTTTTTTCTTAGTAGTATATTGTGTAATGTCCCGCTCCACACGATGCATTATGATGACTGGTTGGCTCGAAAAAGCCTTGTTGGATTTGGATTTATGCGGAGGGATCGTTCAGAACCTATGTGATCATGGTGGGAAGTTACTTTAGATAAATGTGAGTGTCGTTGGTCCTTCACCCTTTTATTCTCATGCTTAACAAAAGAATTGTATTCATATTTGTGTATGTTATTGCTTAAAGTCACCTAGTAAGATAAGAATTCACAAAAGATAATGAAAGATAACCAATCACATTGCGATTAAGCCTCTGCTGTTATAGATATGTTAAATTGTTGTGACGAGGATTGCGTCGTCATTTATGGTTAAGTTCTAAGAATTTGGGTTGTGAGTATGTCGAGCAAGGAAATATGGTAACATAGATGGTAAGTTCCTAGATTGGACATAAAAGCCCCTGGATTGGACACTTATTATGAGCTGCGGCTCGAGGGAATGTGGCAAGACGAATGTGTTCTGTGGCATGTTTATTCAAGTATTATGTACATACATAGTATGTTATGTTCTTTTTATAGTTAAAGTTGCATACGCATGCATGGTCATGGACAACTTGTGCACAATGTTTGGTTCCGGGTACGATACTCAGGGGCCATGAACCCGTTCGTCCTGGGGGAACAAGATGATGCTGACGTACTAGCATCGGAATTTCGGGATCTTCAGTGGGGCTCGCTACCCGCATTGTAAGGGGCATCGTAATTTTCGGATAGTCGAGATGACTAATTACGATGCCTTATGCAGTCAGAGTAAGTAATTACTCATTTACATGGATGGTTGAACGACCGGAGGGAGGGGGTAAGAATCACTAAAGAGTGATATCATCTATGTTTTACATTTCTATTGGATATGAATAATGTACATGCTTTACATTCTTGTTGGATATGAACTGTTAATTGCTCCAAAGCAACAGAACAAGATCGATATTTATAATGTTCCTATCACATGATTACTTAGTGTTGATTGTAGGTGTGTTGGGACAGCTATCTCACAAGCACACAACAATGTACTGAACCACGTTTGTGGGCATTCACAGGTGGGGGATTTACAGATGCATTGAATAGCTTGAGCAATTTTGAGGCATCGAAGGACTGGTTGGGCGAGCAGAATCTTTTCTTGAAGAGATGGTGTCTTCAGTTATAAAGAACACATTGCATGGAACATTGTAATTCTTTTGTACCGGTGAGTTATATGCCAAGTCGACAAGTTCATTATAAGCCAAGTTTGGCAAGTTTCAGTCGGCTATTGAGAGCCCTTTTGTATTTTGTTGCAAATCTTGTAATTCCGTTGCAAATATCAATGAAGAAACACTATATATATTTTATTGTCACTTCAATTTGTCTGCTTATTTCCGCTGCAATGTTGTTGTTTTCTGAAAAATATCATTAATTGTGTTCATTTTGTCTTGTACAAGTGCAACCTAGAATTGTATGTCATTACGCACAGTTCCTCCGGAATCGGGGTGCGACATTGACCACCCGAACCAAGCCTTCCTAGCTCTCCATCACCAGCACCATCCTTACTAGGGGTGGATATTGGGTCCGGTTCGGGTCAGGTTACACTCGGGTCAACCCGTTAAATTTAAGTATATGGGCCAGCTAGACCAGGACAGGTAAATATATCTAAACAATTTAAAATCAGTTACCAAATTCTGAACTAGCTAGCAAATTTAGTCTACATTCCTAGTTTATACACTGTACAATGAAAATAGCAACCAAATTTTATTGCATTAATCAAGCTTTTTTGGTATTAATCAAGTTAGGTTGTGGCTTGGGAGAGCAAAATAGGAAAATGGAATGGGAATTATGAGTGAATATATATAGTATGGTTAAAGGGTTGGAAGGTGATGGAGGACCATAACATTATGAGTCCAATTCAAGTTCAATTTGATTTTTTTAGTTTGGGCTTAGTTTTGGGTACACTTCTTTAGGTGCATTTGTTTAAATTAAATATTTTCAGGAGTGCAAATGGTTTCTATCTATGAACTTGTGTGCATATGGTTTTAATTATGCAAATGGGCGCATTGTTGGTTTTTAGGACTAGTTATATTTAATAATTTTTATTAGAGGATTACTTAAATTATTTTTTATTAGAGATTCGAGAATTACTTAAATTTGGAAACATGGTAATTTACTTTTAGGATTAGTATTTCCTGGAGGTCAAGAATTCTATGGCTATATAAACTCTTGGTACTCTATAATTTTATTCAATGAAGAGTTTAGAAATTGTTTGAGTCGTAGGTTCAATCCCTTGCTTAGAACAATTTCATCTTCTTCTTCTACTATTACTCTCTTTACCAAACCCTAACTTCTCTAATTTCCACCAAATCCCACCTCTTTGTTGTGTTGCTGCTGATGTTCTTTACTGCGACATGCTTTTTGACACCAGGTCCAGCCTCACCATGATCAGTTCTGGTCCCGAATCACTAGCAGTTCTGGTCCAAAATCTACCAACAAGGACTAGAACCTGCCATCAATTCTGGCCCAAATTCACCTTCAATCAAGCCTAAAACCTACTAGCAAGTTAGCACTAAGTTATATACAAAATCAGAACCTCTTCTTCGTCATCCTCAAGGTGAGTGATCAAGTATCGAAACATTGACCAAAGGTTGATCATCAGACCTCGGAACAAAGACTTGGACACTGGTTCGGTGTTCATGGAGCAATATTTGATCCATTTTAATTGCATGCTGCAATGTGTCTTTTGGTAAACTCGGAGCCTACCTTAATTTCGATTGTTACTTTTTTGATTTGCCAGGGATTATTTGGGTGAAACATTATTGATAATCATTGTTTACAAATAGCTTCGACAAAATCTCAAACAATTATTTGTGAGTTGAACTCATTACTTTGCCCTATTGGTCTTGTTATGCGTCAACTAGCTGTATGGGTATTAATTGATGGATTCTGGTTATTTTTAAACGTGTCAAATCGGGTCAAGCCCTTAACCCGACTCGATGTCACGTTCCAATTCCGGAGGACCGTAAAGTCACCACTGGGTGTGCTGTACAAGACTAAGTTGTGCTTGTATAATGTCACGTCCGGATCCTGCAATGACCGATCGTCCTCGCTTTGGGCCTTGTGGAACCGATCGTCCTCGCTTTGGGCCTTGTGGAACCGATCGTCCTCGCTTTGGTACTTGTGGAACCGATCGTTCTCGCATGGGCGTGATGCCATGCAAGCCTAAGTTACGCTTGCACAAGGCCAAGGCTTAAACAATCACAAAATAAGCTATACAGAGTAAGAAGCAACGGCACAATATGCACAAAAATAAATAAACACAATGGTATAAGAAAACAATCTCTGATTACAAGGGTTTGCCAATTGGCTTACATCTCCCTAGAATACGATGGCATCGTTCCATGCATTACATCCCTTTATACAAAAGCAGTTCAAACATCTAAATGCGTCTCAAGGCATCTCCAGATTTTCGGCTCCTGAGGATGAGGATCTGCTATCGCTTCTTCGGACAATCCAACACATGCGAACAAGCTGGTGGGGGTCAGCACTTTGGGGAAAGCACTGGTGAGTGAACAAAAGCAACACATTCTAAAACCAACACTGAGTAATCATGTTATAAAAATATTGCATTACTAGTGATCTTGCTACTTTTATCTATGTTCATTTCATGCTATACAGGATTGAAGAGTCAATTTACACTTATTTGAAAACATCTTTGAAAACAGAATTCCATATTCAATTCAAGCATGCAATAGGGATTACTCTATCGTGAAGTGCACAACATATATTGTGAGTCATATTCGTTTACTTAGGAGCATTAGCAACATCTAGTGGACTATGCATCTCATATTAAATGGACATCGGCATATTCAAGTAAAGCAGATAAATCTTAAGAGCAGTAACGATAAGGAACATAAGGAATACAAGTGATCACTTATTCAGTAATTTTTACTCACGACCGAACGGTTATCCCTACAAGAGACTTTAGTTAGCAGCAATTTGCATAAACATATATAGGTTCTATTTCATGTTCGTCTCTGCATCAAACAGTTAGGTATGCAAGAAGGCTGAAATCCTAGCATGCGTTCTAACTATATGATGGTTCATGAGTGCTATTCCCCATGATTAGTAGCAGTGTTATCACGGCTCATTACTGTACTAGTATACGCTCATACTAGCCGCTTTGACGCGTGAACCAGCTAACTAATGGACATGAACACCCGTTTGATCGCGATGACTTCTTTGCCTCATGGTGTTCTCTCTAATCCCCCCTAGTGCGAACGGTCCCCAGTGTCCCGGGAACCGGTCGTAGGATTATCCTTGTGCACAAGTTGTCCGAGACCAATGCATGAATGCATTTTATCAATTAAACTCTACGATGCATGATGTCGATGAACAATCAGATTCTATCTATACTCTTTTATTCAATTAAGTGATAGGTTCAATAACTCCTTTTCTCTTCTAATAGCCACACCCCCTGATCGCGAGGAATACAAGCCTCATGGTGCACTATTAGTCTTCTTATCTCTGTGCGGACAAGCCGTCATCTTTTTTCTATATCAATCTCTTTAGCACATTACGAGTTATTTATACAGTTATATCTTTACGGTAACGATACGGAAAACATGTAAGCAATTTCTAGTTAAGCAGGCATAACAATAGTTCTTCTATCTCTTGTTAACTAAGCATGCAGTTCTACTCTATCCTTAGGATTCGATATAGAGACATGTTCAAGTATTCTTTTACTCTACTCTATTAGCTTGACAGCAGTTCATTAATAGCAGTGTCCGTGTATACATAAACATGCAACATTCTTTTCTATACTTAGCATAGCACGGGTTCGTCCATTAGAAAAGCAATACAAGTTCTCTAGTTAAGCATGCAGGTTCATGTTCTATCATTCTTCTTATGCATATTAATCTTCTTAGCAACAAGCACTTATAAAACCAGATTCTTTATTAGGCATGAAAGAATTAGAGAATGAAGTTCTGCCCACTCACCAAGATCAATTTTCTGTTTCGACAAGGAAACTCTTCAAGAAGGCTTCTATCTCGAGCCAGTAAATCGATCTCTCTTGTACATAGTGCCAACGCGACCGGGACACTACGTAAAAGACACGGACTTGCACAATAACAAAATAGACTATTCAGAGTTATAGAAACAACGGGACATTTATGCTAAAAACCAAATAAACACAATGAGAGCAGAACACAATCTCTTTTATTGATAACTTGCAGCGATTACAAGATTTTTAATAGCCATATGATACGTCATCTTGACTTACAACTCTTGAACTATAGAGATTTACAATGATTTCGTTCCCTTTATACAAAAACACAACAATACATCTTCTTCTGATCTCTGACTCCCGAGGACGAGGATCGTCTATCGTTTCAGAACATCCAGTAGAACATCTAGCACCTGCGGACAAACTGGTGGGGGGTCAGCACATTGGAAAATGCACTGGTGAGGAAGAAAAGCAACTCTCTGAAAACAGTCACGTATTCATGTGAGAAAATATTGCTTTTATTTGTGATCTTGCTATCTTTTACCTACGTTCATTTCATGCCATATATAGAATCAAGAATCATATTTCATCGTTTGAAAACATATTCAAAACCATATTACTTATGTTCATTCAACCAATAGGGACAGTTCACGCACTATATTGATTCATTTCTATTATGACATGCACAACATATTTCATGACTCATTCATTTCTTTTAGGGACATTGGCAGCATTTACTAAAACAATTCCTCTTATTAAACGAGGCGACAACATTTCATGTTAAACAATTCTTACTTCAGAGCAATTCATGATAGGAAATATAATCAAAAGAAAACATCACTTATTTAGTGATTCTTACCCATGACCGACGATTTCGTCCATGTAACAGAATAGTGTTAGAATGTTTATAAATATACAAGTTTTCTGTTTGTCTTTGTATCAAACTGTTAGGCTTGCAACAATGCTATCCTAGCATGCGACCTAGCTACATGATGGTCCATGGTCTTCTTGCCATGATTAGCAGCTGTGACTCACGGTTCAGCTCTGCACTAATATACGATCATATTAGCAACTGTGACTCACGGTACAACTCTTTACTAATGGACTTGGCTTTCCCTGATCACGAGGTCCTACAAGCTTCAGGGTGCCATGTTCCCTCCTAAGCCGAGTGATCCCAGTGTCCCGAAAATCAGTCGAGAGATTACACCCTTGTGCACAAGTTGTCCAGACCAATGCATGAATGCAACTTCTATCAGATAAAAACTCAATAATACAACAACTATGCAATAAGTAAACATTTTTATCTTTTTCTCTTGTTTTCATATCACATAGCCAATAGCTCCTCTCTTTTCCCTGTACGACCATGCTCTATTATTCTCTTTTCTCATTTCATTCAAACATTTTACAGAACAATACAGCTCTTTTACAGCAACAATAAGAAACCATGTATTCATTCTTCTTTTAACGAGCATAGCAACAATTTTTTTTATCTTTTATTACAAAGCATATAGTTCTACTCTTTGATAGTATACGATAAGGAACATACAACATTCTATTTTTCTTTCTTATTAAGCATGACAGTGGTTCTTACAATTATAGCAACAGTGCACTCTCTTTTATCTTGAACAAGTATAGCAAGGATTCTTTCATTATGCAGCTAGACCAATTCTCTTGTTAAAGCATACAAAGTTCATGTACTATCAATCTTAGTGATTACATACTTGTTCTTAGCAACAATCATGCATTCATTCTTATGGATTCTTTATTAAGCGTGAAAGAATCAGAAAGTGAAATATTGCCCACTCACCATGATCAACCGTTTTCCTGTCTCAACAAGGAAGTTTTTCTTGAAGGCTTTCTCTCATTTGAGCCAGCAAACCGATATCTCTATTCATATAGTGCCACCGCTTGGAGCTGGGCACTACACTCAACCCGTTCATTAAACGGGTAAGACGAGTCGACCCGTTTAGATCCAAACCCATTTATGTCTAAACCAGACTTGGTTAAGGGGAGGGTAAACGGGTCTGACCCAAATTGCACCCTTGCTCCAGACCCTTGACAATCACAACCACCCTAGCCTCCTGCCAACCACCTTAGTTCCTGAACGATCATAACCCTAATTTTCCATTAGCAACCCATTCTCACCTATACATTCCATGTGTCAACCCCTCTCCCTAACTGTCATGTTCTCCTGGCTCCAAAATGATTATAAACCCCTTCCTGTTGCACCTGCTTCCTTTGCATCTAACCACGCACCTATACCCATTCCGCTGTTGCGCTTGCATGTTGCATCGCATCCAAAGCACTTCAAATTGGACCAGTTCTGCCCATTTTTCATACTTGCTTACCACCTCGCATCCCTGTTTACCTATTCCCAAAGTCTCGTTCTGCCCACTTTTCATACTTACTACCTCACAAACCTGTTTACCTATTCCCAAAGCCTGTTCTCTACTCTTAGTCCATACCCAACTAGTTTCGCTACTCCTAACCCATTTAGCTCACAATACCTTTCTTCCTGATCATTTAGACCCTCCACGACTCATTAGCCACGAGGACCTTCTATACCCGTTTATCCATCTTAGCTAAACCCGAACCCGATTACCCTTAGCCCCTAGATGTAGGCCTAAAATCACCCCAAACCCTATCTTAGCCCTTTCCTCTTCAGTGTTGCAAAAATCGCTCTAGTCGGCCGACTAGTCGGAATTCGGCCTCGGCCGACTGGAGTTGGGCCCTAGTCAATTAGAAAATCTGGAATGCTTGAAATCGGACCTAGTCGACCGACTAGGCGGCTAGGCGGTCCATAGTCGGCCGACTGGGTCCAAAATTCGAGAAAAAATTCCTAAATTTTCAACCTAAAAAGTAGCAATAGACCGGAATCGGGTGCACACAAGTGACTAGGTGAGTCGTCTTCTAGCAGCAGGCCGGAATCGGGTGCACGCAAGTGACTAGGTTAGTCTTCTTCTTCGTCCGAGTCTTCTTCTCTTCTTCTTCTGAGTTTTTTCTTCTTCCGTTTTCTCTTCTTCCGTTTTCTCTTCTCAACTTTTTTTTTAATATTTTTTGCTTTTTTTCTTCTTTGATCGGACTCTTCTTCTTTTGTTTCTTTTAAGACAGATTTGTCTTCTGACTTTTTGAAAACTGAAGTCTTCTGACCCATGTGACGTGTAAATTTTGGAGAGGGAGCCCCATGTCGCCCTATGTGAGCCATATGCCTGCATGGACTGCCCATGTGGTCCCATGTGGCACATACAATACCTAGAGACTAGAGTACTTAGCCTATGTTTTTGTATAAATGCTTACATACAAATACATGTATATATATTTTTTTTACACACACACATATAGCATATATATATTATTTTTCTCTCTCACACACACACACACACACACACACATTCACACACACACACACACACATATATATATATATATATATATATATATATATATATATATAAATTAAAAAACTTAAAACGATTAATCCGACTAGTCCCCGATTAATCCCTAATCCCTGCGAACCGACTAGCGGTCGACTATTAATTTTTACAACCTTGCTCCTCTTACCCTAATCAATCCTTCTATGGTTTCTTCACATTTCTCACTCTTACCCTAATCAACCCACCTACGGTTTTTTACTTTTCTTGATGTATTGTCATGTCCATCGAGCTTTGGTTCCCTCAAATCCACCATTATTTGTGCGGTTGGCCTCAGCCTCCGAATTGTATTTGGGACAAGTTTTTGCCTTACATAGCTCTTATACTGTTTAGGTGATCGAGCTATGGCTTCTTCACTCTTCTCGGTACACTGCTCGGTAATCGAGTTCTAGCTCCCCCATACTCGGAGAAATTAGGGAGATAAGAAGACATAATTGTTACCGGCTATGATGGACGGATTGGACAAGAAACATGACAAAGATAAGATTGTGAAGAAACTTCTTTCACATTCTGACCGTTAAAAGACCGATATCATAAGTGCAATAGTAGTCATCACTTATCAATCGTCTTGAACATCGCACAGCTCATGCCCGCCCAAACAACAATCATGGTCGCCCTAAATAGAAACTCAGTTTTGTCGCACCTCTACTTGTCCCCATATATTCGCTTTTATCCACCTACAACCCACTTTCTTTGCCAACACGACGTTAAGGCTATCCCCCTTATTTTAAGTTGGCCTTGTCCAGATTGGCTTTTAGGGAAGCTCGTTATGTTGTTCACGCTAACTGACCGGCTGGCTTGCCAACGGTAATGAAGTCTCGTTCATCGTTCTCAATTCATGCTACATTCTTCTTGTTCACAGCTCCATGGTGTATATTGACATCGTTTGTTGCCTTATCATAGGGGACTACTTCCTCAACTACTCTATCCGAGTTTGAAAGCGAACTCAAACAACTCTCCCTCACAACGACTTATCTTTTATGGTATCTGTGTATCTCATAACGGATTAGGGTATAATCCATCTCCTTTAGACTGTGGTAGAGGCTGATCCTCTGGTGTTCATCCTTTGGGCAATGGCTTCAGGTGTCTTCGTAGTCGTCATGCTACTACAACAACAACAAAGCCTTTATACCAAATTTTTAGGGTTGGCCGTTTGAATCCCTTCCTTTCATTAAGCTATATTAAGGGCCATGTTTCCTCTAAAACATATTCTTCTTTAAAACCTCGAGTCCATGTTCCTTTAGGCCCATCGGCAGCTCCTTTAACTACCATCTTATTATTGCTTCTCCTTACTTGAGCTCTATTAGCTGATGTTGCATATATCGAAATCACCTAAGACAATTTTCGTTTCAATTTACTTAGCACACTTATCGATTCCCAAAAAAAATTCCAATCAATTTTTTTTTCTTGTACTCCATCCATACCCCTCTTCAGTTATTCTTCTAAAACATAGTACTATTCTTATTATACTCCCTTTTCTATAACCACTGTGTACCTCAATCCGACATAATCATTCTAGTTATAATTTTTTTGGGGACTCTTAGCTACCCTGCATCGATCGTTGGTTTATTGTAACTATAGGTTATCCACTAGTCTATCAAATGATCGACGCTTCTTCTAACTTTCCTCCAATATGTTCGTTTCTTATCATATCTTTAAGTGTTGCCAAACATGCATCATAGCATTCTCTTTTCCTTTGCACTAATTTTCTGGACATTTTTCTTAATATTTTTAATCCATAAAACATGCTTCGTCTTATAGCCATTTTATAGATTTTTTTTCTTTTCAAACATCAAAGGTATCTTTCGACTACAAAGTACTCAAAGTATTCCATTTCAATCATTATGTTTTAATTTTATGAATGACACACTTCTCAATTTCTTTGTCATAATGAAATAATTGATCATATAACTATCAACTCCTAGTCCTAGCCTCCTAGGTAGGCCATGCTTCTACTATGTATTATTTTCACTAGTCATGTGATGGCCCGTTGCATTATTTCTCCCTAATCATTTTATACCAAATAGTCCCTTGCATTATTTCTCGGGCATGGAGGTTAATTCACAAAGGCGATTCTCATGACTCAAGAAAAATACTATCTTGATCTCCTGAGGGACGATGGGTTCTTGGGTTGTTGAACTGTTGAAACTCATATGGAGCCAATTTTATAGCTCTCCAATCTCGACTTTGCATCTAATTCCCTTCTGCCTGCCTAATCCGGATATGTATCGCCACCTATTGACAAGTTCATCTATCCGACAGTCATTCACCCTGACATCTTATTTGTTGTCAATACTTTCAGTTAGATTCATTTTTCTTGGATATCTCATCTTCATATTGCCGAACGTAATCTCTGATATCTGAAGAAATCCCTTTATCGAGGACATGTCTTTCAACCCTCCTTTTCTCTTTCTCCTATGGCATATACTAATACCAATTATGTTAGGTCCGTTGAGGGTCGACTGTTGTGGCTTTTGCACGTTATTTGGTGGTAACCTAGTCATCTGGTAGCTCGCTCAGTTGAAGACGAGTATCGATCATGGCCCTTGCATTTTCGAGCTCACATGACTGAAAAGCCTCGTCTCTGATCTGGGTGTAGCAGTTCCTTCCTCGGCAACTCTCTATAAGGATGCAATTTACATTGTTGAGTCTGATTTTCCATGAGCGCTCCAATTATATTGAGGTGGATAGTCATTATATTCAGGAAAAGGTTAAGTTTCACAATGTACAACTTCACTACGTTCCAGCTATTTCTCAGTTGGTCGATATCCTAAGCTTTGCCTCGACCACTTTACTTTCACTTTCTCCAAGCCAGACATGCTTGACATCTACGCTCGAGGTTGCAGGGGAGTGTAGGATATAGAAATAGCTGTGTATGAGATACACTAGTTCTCTTGGTATATATTTTACTGTATCTTTATTATCCTTTGTTTTATCCCCCATTATGTCCATAATCATAGATAGTATAATATTGCACAAATGTTTATATAAATAAACTACTTAAATAGTTAGAATACAATATGTAAATTAATATTAGTAAAACTTACATCGTCGAATGCAAATTGCGGCAAAATTCGGCGCTTTTTAAGGGCCGATTTTTTGACCTGATTTTTGTGAAAATTCAGTCGGTTCTACGACGCCCGATGACTAGTTTCCACTTTAACTGCATGGACCAAAATATATAAGTAGCAGAAGAAATTACTAGTCACAATAAATAATATTGACTAATGGAAGTCGAGCACCAACACATTAAGGTATCAAAAGAATATTGACTTATGAGTCATTTGCTAGTGCATTAAAGCATCAATTACTGACACTACTATATGGCTTCACACTGACCGCATGCCAAATATAATTATTCAAAAAGATGAAACCTTTATTTTAATTGGACCTACTTGTTTGGGGTGATACAAGACTCATTGTTTTGAAATTCTGTTGTTTAAAATTATAAACATTTGTATTCGTAGAGTATATTAATAAAATAAAAGTGTTCAATGAGAAAATATTAGTTAGGAAATGAATAAAGATGGAAGAAGTATGTTAGTGGTCAAACTCGCAAAATGGTAATCAGAGCTGGATTGCCACTGCTTCCAACAAGGTAAAAAGGAGAGGGCCCCTAGAAGAGGCATTTTAATGGTCGAGAGGAATAGGAAATAGATTTCAGGAGCGCTTTTTGTTTTTTTTTCCATTTCAGGTGTGCGGGCATTGGGGTTGTGTGGTGGTTGGTGGGCGACAGGTAGAGTGGAGAGAGACTGTAGGCAGTGTGTGCAGTGGTTGCATGATGAAACATTTAGGGGTATGATTTGGAAGCGTATTCATCTACTCTAAAGATATTTAAGCACATTCAACTTTGGAGGGGTAAGATGAGGAAGCACCTGTACTCTTTTCCCTAAATTGTATTTAGCTGTAGATACACAAAAATATGAATACACCCTTATAGGCTAAAGATGGATGAACACCAAGTACGTCTTATATTAGATGGGGACTTGGGGTGTGAAGTGTGTGCTTTGTGGAAGTGTTTGCAAAGGGCACTTGTGCCTTTTTGACGTTCTTTAGATTGCTGCTAGCTAAATAGCTCGTTTCCTGCTTCAGAAACGTCAAATTTCTTCCAGCAATGCATAAATCATCTATACTTTTGCCATTCTTAACAGTATGTGAAGGCTATTATCAGTAACTCTTATGTAAGTGCCCTTGTTTCACAAAATCTAACCTTTGACAAATTCGTTTAAGTTGCAAACTGATAGGCTCTTTTCTGTAACATCCACCAGCCGCTTACAGTGAATCATTTTCTTGTATATTGGAATGAAATAGCACTGATTTGTTATGATTTTAAAATTTCTACCTTTCTCAGTGGAAAACTAAAATACTATTAAAATTTTCAGGAGCAACAAGATGATGAGCCTTTTATGGGATCCGGACGTTTTGGTAGTTGCTCTTCTCCTCCTTGCTTCGTTTCTTTTAGTTATTTTGCTTCAACAAACGTTCTGTATTTTTGCAACTAGTTGAGCTGGGCTGAGCTGAGCTGAGCTGAGCTGAGCTGAGCTGTTATCATCTTTTAAACTTGAGCAAACAAAGTTTGTGTGATAAAGTGGTCTCAGGACTTTATGAACAATAACAATACTTTCCTTGTTGATTTCATATAATTCTCCTTTTTCTTGAAACAGCTCGGGCCTATCAAGTAGGTTATAACTGTGCTGATGAGAAGGAACTGGAAGCTGCATTAAGATCATGTTGATCAATTCCAACGCCTAGTCAGGGATGCACTTTTAGGTGACCACATGGTTGACAGGAATGACTTTAAAAGTCCTGGTTTTTGTTATTTGATGATCTTTGTCATCAGATGGAAGCCTTTAATGTTTATTTTGGATCAGTACTAACATGTCATTCTGATAACAAAGAGTGTTATCCCCAGAAAAAATGTATCTAATCAATGATGCAGAAACATTGTACCTGGTTTATCTCTTGTAGCCACCAGTTCTCTAAATGTATAACCGTGGTTTTACTTTGTTTGCATCCATGACCATTTTATCTTGTACCATTGTGTTTGGCTGGAACTTGATACAGATACAAGTCATAGAATGATCACATTTTTATAAGATTAGGATAGAGAGAGAATACTGGGCTGTAGGAGGATGGGAATCATGATGGAACACAGTGATCTGAGCATAAACAGCAATGGCTACTACCTGTGATATTGTTGAGTTGTAGCTGCCGTTTGTATGCTGATTGCAACAGCAGTAGTTATGCCCAAACAGCAGCAACACATCAGTGACTACTGTCGGTGGACGCCCAAACAGCAACACATTGTGGGGCAGCGAATACCGTCAGTGGACTCGGAGGCTGATTTGGGATATGCATACCTTTCTTGCAAAATGCTTTGGGGATATACTGTTCACTGCTGAAGGGGTTGGCTAACAACTTTGTAAACACTTGTTTAACTAGTTCAAGTAACTATTTTCCTAAGTTTCACCTACTTTTTTAATGAACAGCGGGCAAAGTCACACAACATAATAAGCCTTCTTTAGTTACCGTGGCTCAGAATGTCACTTTGCTTCTCAAAGCTTGGAGTTCTGTTGACAATGATAAAGAATAAATTTTTTTAAGACATGGGCTCGAACATAGTAAGTAGCTCCCCAATAACCACTACCAGTTCCAGCCACTAGCCATCCCATGTGATGATAAGAGTAGTTAGTACTTTAAACTACAATATGGTAAGCTCATAATTTGTTCATTTTTATCAAACGATAACCTGGCACAAAATCAACTGCCAAATAACTATGCTTTACATTTGAGCGAAACACGAGATCCTGCTAGCTGTCTTCTTTGTTGCATGGGAGGATTAGATATAATGGGTAATTTCTTCCGACTGGACTCTACTGGTATCTCAGGCACAGAAATATCAACCACAACACACCCCCAATAAAAAGTACGCTGACCAAAATGCTTACTATTTTCTGATTTATGCCAAAACTTCCCCCCATTTGTAATCCAAGCTGAATCGAGTTTCATCTTGGTGAGTATGTAGCATGTACAGTATGACACCACGATTATTGCCATGAAACCAGAAATGCATCAGTTCCACCTTAAATCTGCAAGTACTGTCATTATACAACATTTTAAGCCGAGGGTACAAGTCTGCACATCACAGTGATTAACTCGTTTGCTGCTTTTTAATCCAATACAATGATAAAATTCATCATCTTCATTTTTTTTTTTTTTTTGGGTGTGTTGAGTTTGTAGGCAAAAAACATCTGTAATATATTTGTGGCAAGCAAATTATATGAACTAGTTCCAGCATGCATAGCTGAGAGATAAAAACCATCAGAAACCAATGCCTCTTCAAAGGAGGATAGCTTAAACTGCATGCTTGTAGTACAGAGTAAACTAAAAGCTTCTAATGTTTTGATGTTAACTTATGACACTTCACTTAAAAGAGTAAACTAAAAGCTTGATAGTTAATACAAATTACTGTGCTCATTGTTGTTGACAACACAAGGTAATAATAACATGGATGGAGCTGTAAAGAGGAAAAAAAAAGATGGCAGGAACTAAGAAGGGAACTCTAGAAAGAAACTTGTAACAATGATGAACCTTTATAGAATATGTTGCAGCTAATGAGGATCGGATATATCTTGTGAAAAAACCCAAACCCAGTATGTGTCCTTGCTGTATTAGTTATATTATTACATAATTAACACAACTTAGTGATGAAGTTAAGTCTCACTCCAGATGAACCATATGCAAGACAATGTAAAAAGTCAGAATAGCAAGACTAACATGCAAATTAGGAGAATAAGCCTAGATAAGTTGAAGCCAGATGAAGTACAGGACGCAAAAGAAAATTGCAAACAAGTAATCAGCCTGCTCCTAGTTGCGTCCTAGAGCTACTTTTAAGGAAATGCATCCTGCACTACTGCTTAGTACAAGAAATCTATAGAATTGGCAATAATAGGCTTACCCTTTATAACAGACCGACCCACAGATGGCCTTGCTGTTTAACTAACCTAATTAAAAGGCCAGTTGTAAGGTAGGTAGATCTACTACCTTTCAAGCATGCAGTTTAATAAGCACATGCAATGAAGCGCCCTTCAAGTTAATCTACACGGCAAAAGGGTCTAGATGAAGTAAGAATGAGCTCCAAATCAAGTTAATTTTGGTCGATTTGTTCCTTAATGTATAGCATAGCAGCAAAGCCCCAAAATCATGTTGATTTAACCCTATTCTCTCAAACAGATACTTTAGGCATCTTTATAGAGCCAGACCGGAATGGTAAATCCAACCCTTGTAAACCCACAAACTAACTAACTTTTAAGACCGGAATGATAGTATATTGTATCACATCAATAGATTCAATTGGTATACATTTTTGTCCCAAGAGATACATAATGTAGAAACTTGTAAGATGCATAATATCGTGTATTGTAAGATATTTATTAACACACACCACATAAAATAAGTTTTAGCCAACACTGCATGATAACCAATCCTATTAATGCACACAGATATCGTGAGCAGCAACATCATGTATGGTGACAATATTGTACATTTAAAATTGTAAAGAAGTGGTAGGAGATAATAATCTGTCTTTCATTCATCATGATATTACATATATATACATCCACATATCTACTTGGGCCTAAGTCACATGGGCCAATCACCACACATATACAATTTAATCCCAATACCCCCCTCAAGTTGGAGCATGCAAGTCACAAATGTCCAACTTGCGCAAAAGAAACTCAAATCGCCGTTTGCCCAAAGCCTTGGTGAAAACATCCGCCAATTTTCCATCCGTCGGCACATGAGATGTGCGAATAACTCCATCAAGAACATCATCCCTCAAAAAGTGACAATCCACCTCAACGTGTTTTGTGCTCTCATGGAAAACTGAGTTCTGCGCAAGATGTAAAGCAGATTGGCTATCACAAAACAAATCCATAGCACACGAATGTTGCACCCCCAAACTGCCAAGCAACCCTTTGAGCCACTTAAGCTCACACGTGACCGCCGCCATAGCACGGTACTCTTCTTCGGCCAAAGAGCGGGACACCATCACTTGTTTTTTCGTCTTCCAAGAGATAGACAAATCACCAAGAAAAATCAACTAACTAGACAAAGAGAGTCGCGTGATGGGACAACTCGCCCAATCGAAATCGCACCACCCCCGAAGCCGCAAATCACAATCAGAGCGAAGGAGAATGCCTTGACCAGGACAACCCTTCAAATATCTAGCAACCCTCAAAGCCGTATCCTAATGATCACACTAGGGCTCATGCATAAATTGCGACAAGATGTGAACAACATAAGCCAAATCCGGCCGAGTAAACGAGAGATAAATCAGCCTTCCCACGAGTCGCCGATATGCTTCCCCATCTGACAACGGTGGACTTGTAGAGCGCGCCAGTTGATGATGATGCTCCATGGAAAAGCTTGCGGGTTTCGCCCCCAACAATCCTGTATCAGAGATAATGTCAAGTATATATTTTCGTTGGCACAAAAAAATATCCTCCGCACTTCGAGCTACCTCAACACCAAGAATAAACTTAAACACCCCAAGGTCCTTCATATGAAAGTATGTATTCAAATAATCTTAAAGGCAGTAAGAGCAGCAGAATTATTGCTAGAGAGAATCAAATCGTCGCCATACACAAGAACATTTATCTGAACATCATCCTTATGAAGAGTAAAAAGTGAGTAGTAAGAGTACGATTGAAAAAATTCGTACTCCCGCAAAGAAGATGCCAACTTCGCAAACCAACAACGAGGCGCCAGTTTAAGCCCATAAAGAGATTTTTGAAGCCGACGTACCATATCAGGACGTGTGGTTCGAAAACTATGTGGTAGTTTCATATACACTTCTTCGATAAGATCTCCAAGCAGGAAAGCATTGTGAACATCTATCTGATGTAGTTTCCAATTCTTTGCTGCATCTACAGCTAGAAAAGCACGAATAGTAACAATTTTTGCCACCGGAGCAAAATTATCTGTAATCAATCCCTTCAACCTGATGATTGCCGAAAACCACCAAACGGGCTTTAAGCCGCTTAACGCTCCAATCGGAATTATACTTTATCTTATACACCCACCGGCTCCCCAGAGCACGTTTTTCAGCCGGAAGCGTCTCCATGATCCAGGTACCATTATCCTCCAAAGTTCGTATCTCCTTCTGCATAGCTTTGCGCCACCCTTCATCTTTAACCGCCTCTTTAAAGGAGACCGATTCTGTACCTGCAGTTACAACTGCAAGAAAATTCATGTCCCAAAGAAAATTGGTCACAATTCAAAAAATGTGCTATAGGATAAAAAGTATATGAGGAATAATTAGGCGTTGTGGAACAATAGGAGGAAGAACTGGGACTCAACTTTCGTATTGTATTTGTAACAAAATTACGGAGCTTCACGGACGAAATTTTGGCACGCATTCCACGCCCCAGTACACCCTCACCATCTGGCTCCCCTACTGCCGTCTCAACCTCCGTCGGCTTATCCTCCACAACGGCCTCAGCCGTGCCATTCTCACCATCTGCCGCCCCTACCGCGTTGTTCCTATCCGGGGACGACCATTTAGTGCCCCGTTTCCTCTATTCGGGGAGCGCGGTTAAGAAATACTTGGTATCGTTCGATCGGGACAGATTGAATCAAGATCATTTCCTCGTTATGGATTGGTTTCTTTGGAATCAAGTTCCATATTCAGCGGATCGTGCCCCAAGGAAGGACTCAACGATAGAGTCCAAAGGGGCCTTTCCATTGCGCTGGTTTCTTTGTCCGTTTTCGATGCCGCTTGGTTACTTTCTTGTTGGTTTTGTGACTTGCATTTTCTTGAACGGTTTCGATGTATTTCATTGTCATCGTTCTTTGAATTTCATATTTCGTATCGAACCCTTGGAGATCGAGGCAAGAGATATTGATCATATGTTGGTGCGTGCAGATGATCGCGTAGGCGACGTGCAAGCGGAGTCTTAAAGATCTCCCATTTCTCTTCCCCGATTCACCAACTAGGTGAGTGGCCTTACTTCCGATTAGCGCCATTCTTCCAAGTCTTCATTCCTAAGAATCTGACTCGTTTGTGCGTTCCAATCAACGATACCAAAATAATAAAATTGAGTTAAGATAAAAAGAAGAGTAGACTTGAAACACTTAATGCTTGTCACATAAAATTTCTATACGGTCATATTGTCGCGTGCTTGTCCGCTATTCATGAATCTATTTTGTGTTCAGTTGTAGCTAGAACTTATTCATCTATAGCTGTTCAATGGATAATATATAACTTGTGATTTGATCATATCAGCTAGTAGACTATGCCATCACACTGTGCTAAAGTAGTAATGTTCATATTGATGTCTTGAAATGTTTCGTATGTTAACATAGTATTTAGATCGTCAATGGTCATGGACAACTTGTGCACAAGGTATATGGTTCCTGTGAATGGTCGTCGAGGCACCGGGGCCGATTCATCCCGGGCGGAACAACAATTAATCGTGCTAGCAACTTAGCACGGGTGAGACGGAAGTTTATAAATGAGCTCTCTACCTGCGCTGCAAGCATAGTCGTCTACACAGACTATAGCCCACGATGGCTTGTCAAGACAGTGATCCTTATGTATATTTAAACTGTGCAAACTAACTATGTCTTCGTTGCATGGAAGGTCATGGTAAGTTGTGTACATGTGGTATCCGAACGGTGCATATAAAGTCATCGAACGGTAGCACATTTCGTTATGTCATTTACTTCTATGAATTGCTTGTAACTTGATCTATGGCAAGATAGAAAGACTACATAATGATAATGTTGCATGTTCATATGAATACTGTGTCGATTTGGTGAGTTGGGTTAGCTCACCCTCACCGGTACTTTTTGAAGTACTGACCCACGTTGCAGCAGGTTCCCCGAGCCAAGGCGACGCGACGAGGAGATGAAACTTTCCTCCCCCCCAAAGGTTTACCGATCTGATTGCTTTCGTGTTCGTGACTTTTTGGAGTGGAAAGTACAAAATCTCAAGGAGCTCGCACATACCCTTTTGAAGCTCCAAGGAGATGGTGCTACCACCGCATCCAATGTGGTTTGCTATTTTGAAATATTAAAAAGGGATGTAATGTATGGATCGGCTCTCATTTTGCTTCCATGATGTAAGCCCGTGCGACATACTTTTTACTTTTGAGTCAAGTGTCTGTAACAAAATGTTCATTATCAATAAAGAGAACTTTTCTACATTCCAATGTGTGATATCTAATTTGCGTACTCTGTTGCATATATTTCTAAAGTATATCATTATGCCTAGGCCTTGTGCGGGCGCACCTTACGCTCGCACGGCATCACGCCCGGAGGACAATTATCGATCTAGCGGAAATCGGGACGTGACATATTGGTATCAGAGCATGGCTTCAGATACTTTGACCTTCGTGTCAAAAGAGTTTTATTGAAACGACCATGTCCCTCCTAGTTGAACTCTTGAATTCGCTTGGCCAAAATGAGATGTGTTCCATATAGTGAGTCCATAATATGTTTTGAGACTATGTAAGTTACTTTTCTATCAAGGAACGGCCTCAGAGCCCGACGCACAAGCGCAGGTAGTGGCGCAGGTGCAAGGGAGCAGTTTCGGCACTTCGGGCAGCTCGGGAAGTAAAGCAACCGCACCCTATGTTGATTCGTTCGAGCGGATGATGCGCTTGATGAAAATGCAGCAGAGGTAGGAGGAATTACGTCAAAGCCAATTCGAGTTCCGGATTGAGGCTCAATTTCAGGAGCAACGGACTAAGGCCGAGGCACAACAAAAGCAAATGAATACCTTGCAAACGATTATGACGATGCTCGTCACCAACAACCATTCTGCATCAACGAACGCCGCGACAGTGCCAGTTGTAGCCGAGACCACGGGACTTCATGGCCCTCAGGAACCTCCGCCCTCAGACGAGAAGGGTTCCATCCTTCAAATATCAGAGTTTAAGAAGATGTGTCATGCTACCTTCAAAGGGACTGAGGACCCCTACGTTGCGTTAGATTGACTGGTTGAGCTAGATGACCACTTTGAAGTGCTTCGTATGGATGAGATAAAGAGAATTGCTTGCGCTCAGCTTCAGCTCCGTTTAAATGCACATTATTGGAGGGATGTGCACAAACAAGCAATCTTGAGTGAAGATGACAAGACGACTATCTCTTGGTCTGTGTTCCGTAAAGACTTCGAAGAGGAGTACCTTCCATCCACCGTCCGTCGCGAGAATGAAGACAAATTTACATATCTTCAACAAGAAAATATGACAGTGTGGCAGTACGTCACAGAATTCAACAGGCTTGCAAAATTTGCTAAGTCTCATCTCTGTGACGTTGAAAGTCGAGCTCGAAGATTTGAAATAGGACTGCGACCTTCTATTCGTGCCCACGTCGTCGTCCCTCAGTACCGTACCATGCAAGAGTCTCTAAACCACGTCCTCTCCCTAGAGTCGCAGTACCCCCCACTTCGTACCGGCGCTGTGCAAAATTTCTATCACAAGCGCCCTAGCAACACATGCAGTAACAATGCGCACAAGCGCCACAATAACGGTGGCTCTCAGGACCACGATCCAAGGAGGAACCAAGGGCCACCGTGTGCCTACTGCCACCGGCCAAGACACCATATCAACGACTGTGGTATTAAAAAAGGGGGATGTTTTGTTCGTGGAAAGTTTGGTCACGTTGCTCGTGACTGTCGGAATCGCCCCAACGATCTCCCTCTGTGCCGTCCACAGCAACAACCAAATCGTCCGTCGCAGAATCAGGGTCAAGCACCTCGAGCGAACCAGACGACACCACAAAACGCTCAAGGCCGGGTCTATGCTCTGACTCGGGAAGAGGCATTCGCATCAAACACGGTGGTGTCAGGTATATTACTTTTCAATAATATACCTGCTCGAGTATTGTTTGATTCTGGTGCCATACATAGTTTCATTGCGACAAATTTTGCCGCCGAGAACATATTTCCAATGACACCGCTAGGCCTAAACCTTAGTGTCAGTACTCCATCAGACGTGGATTTGTCGGCTTACTTATTTTGTCGTAAAGGTAACATTTGTATCGGAGGAAGAAAATTATCACTTGATGCGATAGTCTTAGACATCAGGGACTACGGTATCATTCTGGGGATGGATTGGCTCGGCGCTTGCTTGGCTACCATTGATTGTGCGAAAAAGAAAGTCGTGTTTCGTCTACCTGGCGAGATCAAATTTTACTATGCGTGCAATCCACCAACGAGAGGGCCGAATGCCTGCATGGTAATCTCTGCAATGTCTGCTCGGCGGATGATACATTTCGGCTGTGAAGGGTACTTGGCGTCCATTCGAGACACACAGCGAGATTGCGCAAACGTAGTCTACTTTCGTTGTGGCTGATTTTTTTGATCTGTTTCCAGATGAGTTGTCCGACATGCCGCCCGACCGAGAGATAAAGTTCACTATTGATACATTTCCAGAGACTCGACCGATTTCCAAAGCTCCGTATTGAATGGCCCCGGTAGAACTAAAAGAGTTAAAGGTCCGGTTACAAGAATTGTTAGATCATGGGTATATTCTTCCTAGCGTGTCTCTGTGTGGCGCGCCTGTATTGTTTGTGAAGAAAAATGATGGCTCGATGCGGCTTTACATCGGCTATCATGAATTGAATAAGACCACTGTTCGAAACAAGTACCCCCTTCCCAGGATCGATGACCTCTTTGATCAACTACAATGTGCGACGGTATTTTCAAAAATTGATCTTCGTTTGGGTTACCATCAGCTCAAGATCAAGCCGGATGACGTGCCGAAGTCAACCTTTCGCACTCGCTACGGCCACTATGAGTTTTTGTTAATGTCATTCGGACTGACCAATGCCCCTGCCGCCTTTATGGACTTAATGAATCGTGTGTTTCGGCCATATCTCGACAAGTTTGTAGTAGTGTACATTGATGATATCTTGGTGTACTCGAAGAATAGGGAGGAACATGCAGAGCACTTGCGGACCGTGCTACAGACTCTTCGGGACAACAAGCTATACGCAAAACTAAGTGCGAGTTCTGGCTGAGCAGTGTATCTTTCCTCGGACACATCATTTCTGTGGGAGGCATTTCATTCGATCCAAAGAAATTTGAAGCCATCGTCGAGTGGAAGCGGCCTGCATCCGTCAGTGAGATTCGAAGCTTCCTCGGGCTAGCGGTCTACTAGAGGCATTTCGTGAAAGACTTTTCCAAGTTAGCATCACCTTTGACTCACCTTACACGGAAGGGAGTCGTATTCGAGTGGTCCACCGACTGGGAAGCATCGTTTGAAGAGTTAAAGCAACGCCTCACCTCTGCCCCGCTACTTGCACTACCAGACGAGACCTCGGGATTCCAAATATTCAGCGACGCGTCAGGGCAGGGCTTGGGGTGCGTACTCATGCAGCAGGATAGGGTGATAGCCTACGCACCCAGACAACTGAAAAAGCACGAGAAAAATTATCCTACGTATGACCTGAAACTAGCGGCAATTGTGTTCGTGCTAAAATTGTGACGATACTACCTCTATGGAGTGGCTTACCGAATTTACACTGATCACGAAAGCTTGAAGTACCTATTCACCCAAACAGACCTTAACCTACGACAGCGGCGTTGGCTAGAATTGATCAAAGACTATGACTTGACGATCGACTACACACCTGGCAAATAAAATGTTGTAGCGGATGCGTTGAGCTGAGTGTTTATGGGATCCCTGTCCGTTAATCTCAGGTTACAAAGAGACTTTGAGGAAATGGGCATTGAACTCCGAATTCGATACCACGGCGCGCGAGTTGTTCATAAGCGATTTGTACCCAACTTGTTAGAGAGAGTCACATATACTCAGAGGGACAACCCATTCCTAAGGAAAATACACGAGTAGATTCTTGCGGGGAAGGCGAAGGACTTTGCAGTTGTAAACCCCCATAAATTTTTTCAGATTTTAAAAATAAATTTTCTAGAATTTTCTGTAATTTTTAACTAATTAAATCAATTGTTTTCTGGTATTAAGTATTTTAAATAATTTTTTTAAAATATTAAAATATTATGAAAATAATATTTTTTGGTGTAAAATAAAATATTAGACATAGGGTAATTTTTTTGGATTTTATTGGACCCCGAAAATATTTTTTAAAGACCTAAAAACTTAATTTTTAATAAAACCCTAAATAAACCCGGTTTAATGAACCAAACCTATCCTGAACCCACCCGAACTAAACCCGACCCGGTTTATTTCTAAACCCAAACCCTGCGGGTCGGGTCGGATCTAAACCCGACCCGAAACCCGTACCCGACCCTTTACTGTACTGCTACAGTAACCGTCCCCCCCGACCCTCGCCGGCCGTTACGAATTCCGGCCGTTTCTCCGCCTCCTCCGCGTCGGTTTCACCCCCTCTCCTCTGCCGGTAACGCCCCGCCTCCCCGCGGCGGTTTCACCCTGTAACACCCCGTTCCGCTCAAGCGGACTGCCGTCTCAAACGGCAATCGTGCAGCTGTCCCGACCCGCTTTGCCTCGATCAAGAAACAAAGGATATCCAGACTTGTCCCTACAGGAATCCGGCTTGGACTTTCAGAGGCTCGCTCAGACGTATCGCTCTACCGAGGCGAATCATCGCTAAGGTGGGTGGCTACGGTGAACTTGTCTTTGCTTAGCCAGCACACATAAAATCTGGAATATTTATGCTAGTCGCTAGGTGATTCACCCCCTGCATGCTAATAAATCCAACGCACCTAGCTAAGGGAATAATCCCAACTTGTATTGCTTGCTAGAACATGGAAATGAAATACTGCTTATATGTTCAGACCCTCGCATGCTAAGTCCCTTAACGGTTTCATCTCTCGGACTACCTTCGGGCCCGAGCAACGTGCCTGCTTATGTTCCTAGAAACGCATGCTTGTCTGCGTGATAGTTACCGTGTTTTCATCCAAACTCCGGGAGACTACTCAGTAGTCGTTCCGTGTATGATAGACCCTGCAAGTATCCAGGACCGTTAGGTCACCAGGCAGCCCCGAACCAGGGGAATGCATCAAGACAAGATATTCACTGTACAGAATCATGATTCAAGTATCCCGTGTACTCGTGTTCCCGTGCACTCGTGTTCTCGTGTTCTAGTGCACGCGTGTTCTCGTGTTCTCGTGTATCTCGTGATAATTGGAAAGACCCAATGCTTGTATGTCGCGGACAACTCGGACCCGAAGTAAGTTCCACGGACGGTCACCGGGGCACTGGGGCCGATCCGGTCCGGATGGAGCTCGTGTGTAGTCTTCGTGTTCGGGACTGGGTAGCTTGCAGCTCATCGTGTACTCTTGTAGCAAGCTATCCTTGTCCCCGGCTACGTCCATAATGGCTTTGCCAGCGACCGTGTTCATATAGATAAGTCATCCTCGCTTAGCGGCTATCCGCGTGCGAGTCACTGCATCGCATCAAGAACAACTAAACACCTGAACGATCATGTTAAAACGACCCTCCTGTTTGCATATGCTATGCCTCCTGAATGTTATACTTGCCCGTGCTTGAATTAACATGTTTGCCATGGACAGGGAAGGAGAAATGGTAAGTTGGTAAGTCTCGCCGTGTTTCCTCTAACATGCACGGCGCACTGCCCGACACGTTAGGCTATTCAATATCTGCATGAAACTGATCCTAAGGCAACTAGAAAGACAACTTAATAGTTGTGCACGGAACCTGTATTACGTGTTTGGATTTGTCGAGCGGGCGAGTAGCTTCCCCACCAGTGCATTCAATGTACTGATAATCCACCAGTTTGTATGCAGGGTGCGGGAGAACCTCGTTCGGTGCGGACGCCTCCAACGTGCGTGCTAAGGCCAGGAGTTCTCTCTGAAGCCTTGCAACGGTGCGTCCGGGACTGAAGCACATATACAAGACATAAGTTGTGAACATCGCCTGACTATCGCCTGTACAATCATTCCACAGTTGTAGCCACTTGGCACGCTTTTACTGTTTCAGAGAGAGGCTTGAGCGACTTGTAATCCCGGCTATACGCCGCCTGTAACACAAGTTTATATCAATAAAAGAGCTTGCTTTACTTCAACTTGTGTTTCTATGCTTCCGCTATATTGTCAACTCAGTGAACCTGTTACCGATCGCCTATGCGTTCATGACTCCGCTGCACTCGGACAATCTGTGCGACTCTATGGCTTAGAACTCTTGCCGCCAGCCGATGAACCATGGCCTTGCACGGGCGTGGCTCACGCTCGTGCGGCATCACGCCCGGATGGGTTAAGCGATCGTTCCGCGGGAGCGCTGGCGAGGGTGATTCCCGCCTAGCGGGAACGGCCGATTGCCTGCGGGAGATCGGGGCGTGACACACCCCCTCTCCTCCGCCGGTAACGCCCCGCCTCCCCGCGGCGGTTTCTCTCCCCTCGCCCTATAAAAAACCGTCCAGACCCGCCGTCTCAACCACCAACACCACTACCATAGCCTCAGACCCCGGCCACCCTCTCCGCCCGAGACCCGCCTCCACCAGCGCCGTCTCCTCCAGCACTCCCCCCGTCCACCGCCTCAGTCCCGAGCTCCTCCAGCACCCCTAACCACCAGAACCCTTCACCACCACAGCCTGTCCTCCGCTCGACCCGACCTCCGCCGCCACAATCAGAGTCTGTCGTCTTCCCCGACGAGCCCCTCCGCCATCACCGCCTTCCTCCACCACCACCTTCTCCCCTCACCGCCGGCGCCTTCGCCCCCGTCCTCCGCCTCATACCCTAGCCCCACCGCTCACCTCCGCTCGACCCGACCCCGCCACGACTCCACAGTCCCTTGCCCTAGCCGCCTCCGTCGAGCCTGACCCAGCAGCCTCCGGCCGAAGACTCCGCCTGAGACCCGCTGCTTCGACGAACTCCTCCAGAGCCGCCTCCTCCTCCGGCGAAGCCCCGGCGACCCAGCAGCTCCGAGAGCCGCCTCCTCCTCCGGCGAAGCCCCGGCGACCCGGCGACGCGGTGGCTTGAGATATGTCTCGCTGGCTCCGAGAGCTTCCCGAAGTGCCCGAACTACTTTCTTGTGTTTCGTTCGGTGCTTGCGCTGCAGATTGCGCTGGTACCATTCCTTCAAAAGAAGGTAAATTACATTAGAATCATAATGTATTATGGACTTATTGCATGAACGTATCTCATTTTGGCCTAGCGAGTTCAAGAGTTCGCACAGGAAATTTGATCGTTAAAGGAACTTTTCCAGTACGAAGTCTAAGGAACTTTGAATCTGTGCTCTGATACCACTATGTCACGATCCGATTCCTTAGAATCGTTTGAGGCGTCCCCCGAATCGTGACCGCCGTGCGGGCCTGGAGTTGCGCCCGCACAAGGCTTTAATGATTTGCATAGCAAGCACATATTCAAAGTACGCAGATAAATTGAAACACAGATTTGAACATGGAAAAGTTCTCTTTATTGATAATAAACATCTATTACAAACTCCTGAACGAGTCAGCTAATATGCCGAACGGCTTACAAAAGTGTTGACTCAAAATGAGATAGCAGTCCTGTACATTACATCCCTTTATAAACTCAAAATGATAAAGACCTCCAGGCTGGAGGACAGCTTTGCCACGGAACTGCATTTGTATATGAAGAGTTGCAGGCTCCTGACTCCAAAATGCTTCAAGGGCTTCGAGGGCGCGGTGAAGATGCGCCAACAGCTGGACTGGATCGGAAAGACGACTTCGGCTCCTCGCTCGGTTCGCCTTGGTGCGGAGAACCTATTTCAACGAGAGACAGCATATCAAAACATGCTGGTGAAGGCGAGCTAGCCGAACTATACCAATCAACACGTTGTTTAATGAAGCATGCATATTTGTGGGTTTCTATCTTGCCTTAGTTCATTTACAAGTAAGCAGCATATAGAATTTACTGAAATGAACGTGCCACCGTTCGGTGGATTTTACCTGACCGTCTGAATTACCTGCACAATACTTACCATGCCTTCCCTGCCACGAAGACACAAGTTAGTATGCAACAGGTTTAAATATACAGGGGATAACTGGCGGGATGCCATAATGGACGGGGCATAGTACATGAATGAAATAACAAGTAACGGAATGAACAGGGGCGCCACAAGTTATTCCATCCGATACAGGCGACTATTCAGGAGTTCCGTCCGGATCGGATCGGTGCCAGTGCCCCAGCAACCGTCCGCAGGAACTAAGACCTTGTGCACAAGTTGTCCGTGATCAACATATACACTAAGTTAACAGTTGAGGCAGTTCAGGGCAATAACAGGCACAGGACAGTAACAGGGGGGAGAGCTACTTTTGCATAGTCTCCCTATTCAGATTATTGCATTTCAGGATGAGTTCTATTCATAGCATAATTTAAAGAAGAGCATACATTCTAACTTGTATTATGCATATGATAAATATTCCGAACAAGCATGCAAGTAAGTAACCGTTCACAGTTTGATTGACAAGCAGTATTAACCTAGTCTATTCTCTTTTATCTTGGTTTCTTTTATTATTACTTTGTATCGTTTGATCGGGGCAAAGGAGTGAAGCTTGGAAGCAGGGCTAGCTAATCGGGTTGGTAGCCACTCACTTAGAAGTTGGAAAGGAGAAGGAAATAGGCGCTTCACGACTCCGCTCGTAAGCCGCCTACTGCTCGTTCACCTGCACACGAACAGCTTGATCAATACTTCTTCCTCTCTTTCCAATCTCGGAATTGAAGTGCAGTTCAATGAACGAAAACAATGAAAACTATCGAAACCGTTCAAGGAAAACAAGCAAATCCCAAAACCAACTCAAAGCACGAAAGCAACAAGCGACATCGAAAACCGAGGCAATAAAAGATAGCAGCGGAGAGGTCCCTCCTGACTCTGCCGCTAAGCCGATCCTTGGGGCGCAGTCCACTGAATATGGGAATCGATTCCGAAGAAACAAATCCATAACGAGGACGAGTTCTTAATTCAATCTATCCCGATCGAACGATACCGTTTGTGTTTCTTAGCCGCGCTCCCCGTACCGGAGGAACGGGGCGCTACAGGAAGTACGTGCATGACCCAAACCATGTGGTAGATTTTGGTCAGCTGGATCTACAAGCAGACTTGTCGTACGTCGAAGAGCCTGTTCAGATCTTGGATCGGAAAGAGAAGTAGCTACGGAATCGTGCAGTCCCGCTTGTGCGAGTTCTTTGGCGGAACCACGCGGTCGAGGAGTCGACCTGGAAACTCGAATTGGACATGAAGGAAAAGTTTCCCTCATTATTTTCTTAGGGGTAGATTATATTCCTAAGTTTCGAGGACGAAACTTATTATTAGTTGGTTAAGATGTAGTGCTCCGTTCCCCCTATTCGGGGAGCGCGGCTAATAAATACTTGGTATCGTTCGATCGGGACAGATTGAATTAAGATCCTTTCCTCGTTATGGATTGGTTTCTTGGAAATCAGGTCCCACATTCAACGGATAGTGCGTCAAGGAAGGACTCGGCGGCAGAGTCGAGAGGGGCCTTTCTGTTGTGCTGGTTTCTTTGTCCGTTTTCGATGTCACTTGGTTGCTTTCTTGTTGGTTTTGTGACTTGCGTTTTCTTGAATGGTTTCGATGGATTTCATTGTCTTCGTTCTTTGAATTTCACATTTCGTATCAAACCCTTGGATACCGAGGCATGACATATTGATCATATGTTGGTGAGTGCAGTTGATCGCGTAGGCGACGCGCAAGCGTAGTCTTGAAGATCTCCCCTTTCTCTCCCCCGATTCACCAACTAGGTGAGTGTCCTTACTTCCGATTAGCGCCCTTCTTCCATGTCTTCATTCCTTGACTCGTTTGTGCGTTCCGATCAACGATACCAAAATAATAAAATTGAGCCAAGATAAAAAGAAGTAGATTTGAAATACTTAATGCTTGTCACATAAATTCCTATACGGTTATATTGTTGTGTGCTTGTCCGCTATACATGTATCTATTTTGTGTTCAGTTGTAGCTAAAACTTATTCATTTATGATTGTTCAATGGGTAGTACATAACTTGTGATTTGATCATATCAGCTAGTAGACTATGCCATCGCACTTTGCTAAAGTAGTTATGTTCATGTTGATGTCTTAAAATGCTTCGTATGTTAACTTAGTGTTTAGATCGTCAATGGTTATGGACAACTTGTGTACAAGGTATATGGTTCCTGCGAACGGTCGCCGGGCACCAGCGCCGATTCGTCCCGGGCGGAACAACAATTAGTCGTGCTAGCAACTTAGCACGGGTGATGCAGGAGTTTGTAACGGGGCTCGCTACCTGCGCTACAAGCATCGCCTTCTATCCAGACTATAGTCCATGATGGCTAGTAAAGACAGCGATCCTTATGCATATTTAAACTGTGCAAACTAACTATGTCTTCGTAGCAGGGAAGGTCATGTTAAGTTGTGTACATGTGGTATCCGAACGGTGTAGGTAAAAGTCACCGAACGGTGCCACGTTACGTTATGTCATTTACTTCTATGAATTGCTTGTAACTTGATCTAGGACAAGATAGAAAGTCTACATAATGATAATGTTGCATGTTCATACGAATACTATGTCGATTTGGTGAGTTGGGTTAGCTCGCCCTTACCGGTACTTTTCGAAGTACTGACCCTCATTGCAGCAGGTTCTCTCGAGCCAAGACAACGCGACGAGGAGCTGAAGCTTCCACCCCTAACCTTTCACCGATCTAATTACGTTCATGTTCGTGACTTTTTGGAGCGGAAAAGTACAAAATCTCAAGGAGCTCGCACATACCCTTTTGAAGCTCCAAGGCGATGGTGCTAACATGCACCCAAGGTGGTTTGCTCTTTTGAAATATTAGTAAGGGATGTAATGTATGGATCGGCTATCTCATTTTGCGTCCATGATGTAAGCCCGTGCGGCATCCTTTTTACTTTTGAGTCAAGAGTCTGTAACAAGATGTTCATTATCAATAAAGTGAACTTTTCTACATTCCAATGTATGATATCTCATTTGCGTACTCTGTTGCATATGTTTCTAAAGTATATCATTATGCCTAAGCCTTATGCGGACGCGCCTTAGGCTCGCACGGCATCACGTCTGGGGGACGATTATCGATCTAGCGAAAATTGGAGCATGACAGACCATCACATCCGTATGAGGTAAATCACACCCCGTAGTACTGTCGATCACAGAATCAAAAACAAAAGCATCATCACTCACGACAAAAGGCGCAAGCTCAGGTGAAGTTGTACCACCACGATCATCCTCAACATAATAGGGAAACTCAGTCTCATACAATTTAACATCTCGAGAGAGAAAAAAATTGCTAGTAGCAAGGTCATACAATTTCCAACCTTTTTACCATGGGGGTATCCCACAAAAGTATACTTCCGACTGCGACTGGCAAATTTGTCCATTTTAGCTTTTTGGTTGTGGTTAAACATAGACAACACAAAACACGTAATTCATCATAAGAAGGAGAAGCGCCAAATAAAATTTTATAGGGGATTTTAAAACCAAAAAGACTTAATGGGTTAGATTGATCAAATATGAGGCCGCCAAAATACATTATCCAAAAAAAAAATTGGCAAATTTTTCTGAAAACATAAAGCATGTGCCACATTCAAAATATGTCTATGTTTTCGTTCGACCCTCCCATTCTGCTGAGGTGTACCCACCCAAGATATCTGAAATAAAATATCATTCTGTGCAAAGTAGTCGCGCATGCAATTAAATTCAGTACCATTATCACTTTGCACAATTCGAAGTTTGAAATTAAATTGTCGCTCAACCATAGAAAAAAATGACGAAAATATCTTGTATACTTCAGTCTTATCAATCAACAAAAATACGCAAACAACACGAGAAAAATCATCCACAATCGTCAAAAAATATCGAGCTCACACGAAGAGGGCGTATGATACGACCCCCAAAGATCACAACGTATCAAATCAAAAATTGTAACAGCCCGAGAGTCACTGACAGGAAAAATATCTCAAGTTTGCTTTGCCTGATAGCAAACTTCACGTCTTATTCACTAAACTACTAGAGCTACTAACAACAGGAAAAGACTTTACTACTTTTTCAGAAGGATGCCCAAGTCGCTGATGTCAAATGTCTAGAGAAGTCGTCTCAGTCACTGCCAAGAACTGAGTCTTCGTTCAATACGAAATTAGTAGAGTGTGTTCCGCCGTTCACCGATGCCAATCAGGGTCCTCAAACTAGTCTTATATCACGCACAATTTTTTAGTAAATTATACAACATAATTTATATCATCAATAAGATGGGCCATAGAAATTAAATTGCAATGTAATTGAGGTACGAATAGAACATTCGTGAGAACAACGTCCGGTGCAAGACCAACACGCCCACAGCACGAGGCAACCGCAGTCCGTCTATCCGGGAGCCCAACCGGACACTCCTCCATTGTTGTCACTCCCAACAATAAATCTAAATTTCCAGTAACATGATTCGAAGCACCTGTATCAATAATCCAAGGTGCAATAGACTTACCCACCACGCAGTCCTCCGGAGATTTGACTGAAGAGTTACCAAGCAGAGAAATAAGTTGCTTCCATTGGTCCGGAGTTAACCCCGGAACACCTTCTGCGCCATCACCATCCATACGCGGCTGTGCCGCAGCCGTTGCGCCACGTCATGCCATCGCCGCACGCACCTCCGCATCCCGTCCACGTCCAGCACCAGCCACGTGTCCTCTACCACATCCGCGGCCAGCCCCTCGTCCGCCGCCACCACGCGGCCTATCCCCCCACCAATCCGAAAAGCCATATTTCGCAAAGCAAGTGGCTTCTTCATGTCCGTTGCGTTTGCAAAAATTGCAAAGCAACTCCGATTTATCCCGAGCATCCTGTAACGTCCCGCTCCGCGCCGGCGTTATGTATCAAGGTGAGTGGGCAGAACTTCGTTCTCTGATTCTTGCACGCCTTAATAATAACCTGAATTTTTGCTTGCAATGTTTTCTTAAGAGAATGATAGAACCTGCCTTGCATGTTAATGAACGAACTCACCTAGCTTGTCTTTGAAACAATGTCTGCTTAACGAGAATCCTGAATCGCCTGCTTAGAGTGCATGAACATGTTCACTATCGTCTATGCTTCAAGAGAACCATACTGTGCCTGAACGTGTTCAAGTGATAAGTCGGATTGCCCCGCAACAACGATTGTATTCTGATGGTTCGTCTCGTCTGCATACTAGAGTTTATTTGATAGTGTTCCATGCATTCGCACGCGGTCGGACAATGGCTTTTGGTGGAGAGCTGAACTGCATGCGTCATAGCCACCATGGGTCACAGCTGCCATTAGCTTCAGAGAAATGAGTCATTGGTATGCTGTTCCACCAGTTGCCGATCCTGAGATACTCGGGGACCGCCCTGCATATAGCTAAGTCATTGTGTTGGCTTGGATAGATGACTGCCCCTAAGATTGTGCATTGTGTCTAGCTTTGCATCTGACCCTGGAGTCGCACGAGATACGCTGCGCACACCCTGAAACATGAACGGTTTACTTGCTTGCATATTCAATATGAAACTCTGTTTCCAAACATGTTTCCAAACAATGTAATATGACTCTGCTAGCGAACTGCATGAAACGAACCTAGGTAAAACTAGAAAGATCACTAGTAATATAATATTTTATAACATGATTACTTAGTGTTGGTTTGAGTGAATGCATGTTTCTGTTCAGTTGATTTATCTCACCAGTACTTGTATAAAGTGCTGACCCACCAACAGTTTACTTGCTTGCAGGTACTGGATCGTCCGAGGGAGCGATAGGCGTGCCACAGACCCGAAGACCCGGAATCCTGGTTTCGATTGTTGCCCCGAGAATGCTATCGTATAAGGGGGCATAATGTATGGAACGAACGTGTGCCTTTGCTAAAAGAAACCCAAGTTGCCTCGATTGTCCCGAACACTCAGTTGGCTAAATGCATTGCATTGCAACAGGTCCCTTTCCGCTGCTTACTCGATTGATGCGATGATAGCCAACTATCAACTTAAACGATTGGCCTTGCACGGGTGCAACCCCAGGCCCGTGCGGCATCACGTCCCCCGAAAGCTCGAACGGGCCATTCGTATAGCTCCCTTCCTCCCTCGCATCCGCGGGACGGGCACGGTGATTCGCGTCCGGCGCGCCGAGGCACGGTGATTCGTGCCCGGTTCGTTAAATCCCGGCCGTACGGGGCGGGGTAGGGCGGAGCGGCGGCCCGGGCGGGACCGGGGCGTGACAGATTGGTATCAGAGCGGAATCGATTCTCTGGCCCAAACCGTTGCTTTGACTCTGAGTTATATTGATATGGTATTGCAAAGAGCGTTCCATACAATAAGTCCATAGATATTCTCAAAGTGCCAAATGTTTTCTGAACTTGAATTGCTTGATTGTTTCGATTGAGTACGGCGAGGGATGGCACTATCGCTACTCGGAATATCGAGAAGTTTATCCTTGAAGTTTCGAGGACGAAACTTTTTGTTGGTTGGTAAGTATGTAACGCCCCGCTCCGCGCCGGCGTTATATATCAAGGTGAGTGGGCAGAACTTCGTTCTCTGATTCTTGCACGCCTTAATAATAACCTGAGTTTTTGCTTGCAATATTTTCTTAAGAGAATGATAGAACCTGCCTTGCATGTTAATGAAAGAACTCACCTAGCTTGTCTTTGAAACAATGTCTGCTTAACGAGAATCCTGAATCGTCTGCTTAGAGTGCATGAACATGTTCACTATCGTCTATGCTTCGAGAGAACCATACTGTGCCTGAACGTGTTCAAGTGATAAGTCGGATTGCCCCGCAACAACGATTGTATTCTGATGGTTCGTCTCGTCTGCATACTAGAGTTTATTTCATAGTGTTCCATACATTTGCACGCGGTTGGACAATGGCTTTTGGTGGAGAGCTGAACTGCATGCGTCATAGCCACCATGGGTCACAGCTGCCATTAGCTTCAGAGAAATGAGTCATTGGTATGCTGTTCCACCAGCTGCCGATCCTGAGATACTCGGGGACCGCCCTGCATATAGCTAAGTCATTGTGTTGGCTTGGATAGATGACTGCCCCTAAGATTGTGCATTGTGTGTCTAGCTTTGCATCTGACCCTGGAGTCGCACGAGACACGCTGCGCACACCCTGAAACATGAACGGTTTGCTTGCTTGCATATTCAATATGAAACTCTGTTTCCAAACATGTTTCCAAACAATGTAATATGACTCTGCTAGCGAACTGCATGAAACGAACTTAGGTAAAACTAGAAAGATCACTAGTAATATAATATTTTATAACATGATTACTTAGTGTTGGTTTGAGTGAATGCATGTTTCTGTTCAGTTGATTTATCTCACCAGTACTTGTATAAAGTGCTGACCCACCAACAGTTTACTTGCTTGCAGGTACTGGATCGTCCGAGGGAGCGATAGGCGTGCCACAGTCCCGAAGACCCGGAATCCTGGTTTCGATTGTTGTCCCGAGAATGCTATCGTATAAGGGAGCATAATGTATGGAACGAACGTGTGCCTTTGCTAAAGGAAACCCAAGTTGCCTCGATTGTCCCGAACACTCAGTTGGCTAAATGCATTGCATTGCAACAAGTCCCTTTCCGCTGCTTACTCGATTGATGCGATGATAGCCAACTATCAACTTAAACGATTGGCCTTGCACGGGTGCAACCCCAGGCCCGTGCGGCATCACGTCCCCCGAAAGCTCGAACGGGCCATTCGTATAGCTCCCTTCCTCCCTCGCACCCGCGGGACGGGCGCGGTGATTCGCGTCCGGCCCGCCGAGGCACGGTGATTCGTGCCCGGTTCGTTAAATCCCGGCCGTACGGGGCGGGGCGGAGCGGCGGCCCAGGCGGGACCGGGGCGTGACACATCCAAACGAGATGTCCCACGGTTAACAGAAGGAGTTTTAACCACAACCGCCATAACATCGTCCAGTTCAGAGGAGACATGTGTAGACGTGCGCAATCGTTCCTCCTGGAGCATGGATTGATAAACACGTGCCAAAGTGGGAAACAGATCTTGTGCCAATAAAGTGGAGCGAACGCTGCCATAGATTTTCTGATTGATTCCATAAAGCGCTCCTCGTCAATCCGTGTCTGCAGCTTCTTCGAGATATCACACGTATATTTGCCGCAACTGCACGCCAGAATAGGTTCATAAGTCCCCAACTCATCCCAAATAGTCTACAATTGGCCGAAGTAGTCGACCACGGACATGGATTTCGTTTGGCGACACTGCCAACGAATGTTTAATCTGTTGAATTCTAGCGCCATTCCGCACGCTAAATCGGTCCTTGAGCGAATCCCACAGCGGTTTCACCTCCTCAGAGTAGAGTATCGTCTTCTTCACCGAAGCGTCAACAGTGTGCAAGATCCATTGCATAAACATCGATTGGACACAGTACCAATCATCCAATTTGTCAGTCTCTGTAGGTTTATCGATAGATCCGTCAATAAACCCAAATTTTCGCCGAGCCCGCAGAGAAAGTCGAATAGATCTCGACCATTCCTCATAATTTTTTCACGAAATACCACTTTTGTAATTGTATTACCCGGATTGTCATTAGAACCAAGGTAATACTGAAAAGTGGAATCGATCCTTGGTGTCGCCGCCGCCATCGTAGAAGACACGCCGCCGCTGTGGGAAAGAAAGCGTCGCCGCCGCTGGAAAAAAGAAGTGTCATAGTCGTCTCGTTCTGATATCATGTAAAGAAGTGGTAGGAGATAATAATATGTCTTTCATTCATTATAATATTACATATATATATACATCCATATATCTACTTGGACCTAAGTCACATTGGCCAATCACGACATATACAATTTAATTCCAATAAAAATCAATAATAGAAGAAAAAGCAAAATGCTCTAAACGCATGTTGATTGAAATAGACGAGTTTGAAACATTATAAACAATGGGCAAGAATAAGAAGCGAGGATGCACACACACATAATCAAATATATCATGAATAAATTATTAGAAATATTTCACGTCAATGAGCCAATTCTCCTCTAGTATCTGCGGATAATCCAAGAGACTGGCCGACCAACTGAACATGACATGCTTCTTCTCTTCAAACATGACATGAAGCTCCACACACCCCACCCGTTATGATTTACCAACACATGGAAAGAAAAATGGAGATATTGTACCCAAAATTTCTTTTCTAAAATTTAAGTCATGTTGACATTGACTCATTAATGAGTTAACCTTACGTGTTTTCTGACCATAACCTTTTGAAATCAACTCATTAGTGAGTCAACATGGCACCGATACATTCAAAATAAAATAAAGCCAAAATATCCCTTACTTCAGTAAATCAACTAATGGGGATGATCTAAACACTTCGCATTGATGCTCGCCAAACAAAAGCAACAACGGCTCAATTTAGAAACCCTACCTCCTCCTAGGGGCGGACCATGCAAGAGGAGAAAAAGACATACTGGTGGAGGATGAGGCAAGGCGAGACGAGGCAAGACGAGGCGAGACGAGGCAAGGCAAGCAATTGGACTGTGATAGAGGGACAGCTACATGGAGATGATGGTGAATAGACCTAACTCCAAACCAGGAAGAAAAGTGATTTCTCCCCATTTGATCTTCATAACGGCATTGTTTCTTTTATGAAGCCATACAAATTTAATTACATGATGTGTCTTTTTATGAAATCATGTTCAAATATATTTATTTTAATAGTCATATTTCCGTACCAGTATCCAAAATTTGGATCATTTTTAGTCGCGTCTGTGTGTCATTCAATTATGAGTTTGATGGATCCAACTCTTGGATATATACTCGTACCTGACACCCGTATCCGAGTCCAGGTAACATAGTATATAACTAGCTATAAAACATACTATGCATGATAATGAAAACTTGCAAATAATCTGTACAACACATTCTCATTCCACATTCCACATTCCTTAAGTCAGCTCATAAACTACATTCTCATTCCAGAGTTATCTCAACTGGCGACCTATCGGTCCTAAAACATCACTGGCGATCCAATGGTCCCAAAACATCATTGGCGACTCAACGATTCAAAAATATCACTGACGACCCAACGGTCACAAACCATTTCCGCAATTCATTTTTAACATATGATAGAAGCTCAAAATATATTTATACTTTTAAGTATATATTATAGAGTTTACAAATTCCATTCTCGTAAATTAACAAGTGATGTAATGATTCATACTGGACTTATCATTAATCTATAGTTCCAACATTTCCAACGTAATAAGAATTACAACACACAAATAATATCTTCATTCTTTTTATTACGGCAAAAAATATCTTATCCGATTCCTTCCGGCCTATTGGAATAAATTAAGGTTTTTCCAATTCCAAGAATAAAAGATTTTGTGAAGACCTAGACACCTGGGCTTGGGCCAATTCGGCCAATGGAATTTTGAATGAAAAAAGAGTTCTTTATTGAGTGGAGAAGAAAAGAATGATTAAAGTCACTCAATTGAAGAAATATCGAGAAGAAGTGATTCTTTTACAACGATCAAGTCTTGCCTTAGCTTCCCCTTGAAATCGCACCGCCGACGTTTCAACACACTTCTAACTTTTTCTTTTTTTCTTAAAAGTCAACATGAATAACAAAAAAAAAAAAAAAAAAAAAAAAAAAAAGACCTCAACTGAATTGTTAGGAGGTTACCAAAGATAACTCAAACAATCTACCATATCATAGATATCAAATGATTTCTCCAAGGTACGATTTGATGGGATCCGAGATATTATTAATTGATATAACCATACAAGTAGGTCTCATCCAAATAACCATTCAAACCAACACAATTAAGCAAGTCCGCATCATCATCATCCAAATCCTACGGTTTCTCGTACAAATCCAAATCTGACTAGACTATTCAAGTCAGCAAACCAAGATTCCAAGTTACCAGAATATTACAACTCGGAGTGGGGCATTATAATCGGTGGTGGTAGACATGAGAAAAGAAGAATCCTTGCACATAAACAAGGGACCAAAGCCAAGGACCATACGTCAAGGGTGAGTACCACATTGCCTATAAATAGGAGTTGTTACTTTTTATTCTCCGAATCATTAACACCTTTTGAATATGATATATGCAAGGCCCCATTACGCTTAGTTTGAACTTGCAATGGTCCAAGGGAACCCTCTCCAGTTGTGGAGCCTCAAGAGGAGGAGGTTCAATCTCATTTATCATTGGCAAAACATTTGGATGGCCTATGTGGTTGGTAATGGGCCATTCTATCTCCATATAATGGTAATGGTATATGCTACGAGGAGTTGGAAATTTAAATGCTCTCTCGAGGTTAATTCTCTAGTCCAATTTGAAGTGCTACAGGATATATACTCATTGAAGGCCATGGTTCTTCAATGGTGCAAACTGGTTATTCTGAACAAGTGTAGACAAAGATTGGCTTAGCTATATCCCTGTACAGTTGACATTCCCTAATTTGCATTAAAATTTTGGACCAACAAGCCAATAGCAAGTATTCTTGGAAAACCAATCCATACTGATTGACATACTGCAAAGACAGCTTATGTATGCTACAGTTTTTGTAGAAATTAATGTTGGTGTATCATTGTCCAAATCTACCCGGTATTGTAGCTGTTGCAGCTGCCTGATGGTTTCTAATTTGTGGAGGAGAGAAAGTTGACCTTCATGCAGTCACAATAGGAGCTTTAGTGAATAATATACATATACATATATATACTAAATAAGGAACTTGAACCTGAACCTGAACCTGAACGGAAATGAGGGATAAAATAATATAGAGGAGATAGTAGAAACAAGAGTAGTGGTGGTGACCAACACACAGATGAGTGACCATAGTAAATATAGCACACCACACCTAGAGGATATCTATCTGCCCTACTTGGGTGGGAACTATTTATTCATTTTGACTGATCCCAAAGAGTAAATAAATAAGTCACACTGTAAGCTTCACTTTTTTCTGCCCTTCATGGTTCATTCAAGAATTCCAGCAATGTCCCACATCTTAGCCGCACGAGTAGTAGCATTGTAAGCTTCACTTTTTTCTTGATAATAGATGAAGATTAGTATGTATATAATATATATACTAAATCTTCGACCCTTTTAGGGCTTATCTTGTTTCTTTTCAATGAGTGGATAAAGGAGTATGTATTTCACAGCATGGATATGAAAATGAGGTTTGAAGCACGGTTGCAGAAGATGTAATGTATTTATTATCAACCAAGATTTAGGATCCCAAGTCTACCTATCTTGTATAGGGTAATAATTCACCAAATACATTACCAAGTCCTGAGAACCTACCAAACTCCAAATTAGCCATTTGTCACAATAACTGGGAAATATCTACTTACACATTTGTTCCTCTCTCCAGATATTTCTTTGTAGATAGGCACATATTGCTGTAGTATCTACATTAAACATACAAGTTAAGATACCTTATATTTCTTTGAACTAAAAAATATTCGACAAAAGTTGCATAATGTCAGTGTTCTAAATTTCGGTCTAGACGGTCACCTAGACGTTGTTTAGCTTGCCGCCGAACCGAAAACCTCCTAGTTGGCGCTCCTAATCGCCTGTTCCCATGTTCGGCGCCTAGGCGGCCAGGCGAAAAACCAAAAAAAATTCAAAATTTTCATATTTGAAATAAAAAAAAAAAAAAATCAAACAAATTTTTAAAAAAATTCAGATTTCAAAAAAATTTTGAAAACAATTTAAAAAAATTTAAAAATAATTAAAAATAATCATATTTTAAAAAATAATCAGAAAAAAAAATTCAAAATTAAATAAAAAAAAATCTTTTGCGGCCGTCTAGGCGGCCTTCCGCAGCACCAATTCCGTCTAGCAAAATCTATAACACTATAACAACTGCATAATTATAACAACTGCATAATGTTATATTTGTCTACGATTTAGAGAAGAGACCATGCAGTGAAGTGGTGTGCAACTTTTAGTCCATCTACCAACAAGAATATAATACACCACTTTATAAAAGGATGACTAATCGTATAGTTGCTTCCTCTCCTATCCATATATTGTTGACTTCACCTATTCAATCATCATATCCTACATATGAAACGACCAGATGAAGAGTAGGTTAGTCCATTTCTGCAAACCGAAGCATATAATTGATAGGTTTGATATACTCAAATATGTACCCAACCTTATCTCACCTTAACTCATTTAATAATTTCCTTCCCTAACTTAGCCTTCCCAACACCACCCTCTCTATAGCATCCCCACTGATCATCAGTGACCAAAGTTCTAAGAGCATGTTTAATTTACTTTAATATCTTAAGCATAATTAACAAGAATAAACCTTGTCTCAAAACAACCAATAATTTCAGATGTGAGAAGTCATTAAAAATAGCCTATCTCATGGAGTGATTCAAGAGGAAATTTCTAATAAATGAAGCATCTTCAGTAACTTGAGTGATTCAATGACGCTCAAAGTATGCAATCCCGTTTCTGTTAGTGTTCTTCGCAGCACATGCTCTTCAAAGTAAGATTAAGGATATTCACCACACGAATTCAAAATATATGGAGATAATCAACTTTAACTAATAACCTTTCTGGCACTACATACAGAAGCATTATTTTTTAATGATTTGAAGCACATTTTGTGGCCAACCTCGAGAATAACTTATTTTATCAAGATGGCCATGTAGTGATTCTCTTTGATCAAGTGCCTTCAAGAAGATAGGATCTCCTTCAAATGCGGCCATAAAATTAAAAGGTCTCCTTTGTGCATAAACTGACTCCCTTTGGAGTCAGTATCCCATTGATCGAATTGAGAAGATTCTCGATATGTAGCCTCTCCTGTTGTAAGAGAGTGGTTCTCGATGAATTGAAACGAGGAACAAAATCAGAAATATTAGGGTCCGTTTGGATATGCTTTCTGAAATATTATTTTTAAAAACAGTTTTCTGAAAGTAAGTTATAAAGTTGTTTTCTGAATGTAAAATTTTTGGCTTTACGTTTTTTTACTTTCATCTGAAAAGTAATTTTAAAACACAAAAGTTAAAAATTGTGTTTAGTAAAAAAAATTTAGAAAATATTTTTTTAATAAAATTTTATAAAGTATTTATGGGTTATGTTAAAAAAATATTCCATGTCCAACTGTGTCCAATATTTTTGTCCGACACTGACACTAACACAGATTCATCCCAAATCCACAGATTTCTCGTGTCGCCGGATCTGACCCCGAGAACACGGATACACCGATCTTCCCCGACTCCGACACTGACGAGCTCCCTTAGCCAGATTCCGGTGTCCAATACATCTTCACGGTGTCCGGGGTTCATGGTCTTCATGTGTGTCCGGCTGTGATTTCGTCGTGGGTTCGAGGCCGCTGTTGTTCATCTCCTGGGTCGTGTCCTTCGTGTCCGGACTAGGGTTTCGGCCGTGGAAGCTGAGGAGGGCGACGAAGGAGGGGCGGCGGAGGAGGACGACCTCGACCTACACCAGAACCCTAACCCACCTCGACCTCCACATGGAGGACGACCTCGACCTCCACCGCCATTCACACATCGGAGTCGACGGCGGCAGAGGAGCGGAAGCGGCAGGAGAAGGGCGGAGGAGCGATGGGAGCAGGGACCGGCGACCTCGACCTCCACCGGAACCCTAACCCTAAATCGAGGTCGACGGTTGAAGTCGAGACCGCTTGCTCTAGAACGACCGCCTTCGACCTCGTCGAGGAGGTGTCGATTGAGGTCGCCTCGACCTCGTCGAGGAGGTGCCTGTCGAGGTCGCCTGCTCGTGGTCGCCTCGACCTCGTCGAGGTGGTCGCCTGCTCGAGGTCTCCAAATTTTTAGATAGGCTGGAGGAGAGAATCTCGAGAGAGGGGGGTTGGTCGGGAGGGTGTGGTTTGGGGGTGGGGCCCGCCAAACAGTGCAGAAATCCCAAAATGTGTGTTCTGAAAGCAGCTTTTGGCTTCTCTCAGAAATCAATGTTTAAAAGCAAAGTTCTAAATTTTTTTTCCAAGCATACATTCTAAAAAAACTTTTGGCCAAACACTATTTCCTGCGCTGCTTACGTTATAGCTGCTTACGTTATAACTCAGAAAAGTGAGTTATAACTGCTAAGCAAACAGGCCCTTAGTATTTGTAGCATATGAAAAAACCTTGAAATAATGTGGATACCTAGCCAAATAAAAGGCCAAACCAGCTGAAAAGATTTCAGAACATTACAACAATCATGCTTCTTTATTCTTCTACAGATGCAGCGTTGAATGTTTTTTTAAAGCAGATTCCGAAGGGGTAATGGGATATTTTTAGGCTCTACCCTTCCCTCAGCTTCCTTACCAATTGCAATTCGGACATATATTCTGGTGTTACCTTGTTGCATGCCCTGATCCTTTGATTTGGGATTCTTTTAGATGTACCTTCACCCTAAAGTAAGATCATTGAAAGGTTACCTGAAAAGTTCCCAAGTCCAGCTCCTATTTCCAACATTGTCATTTCTCTCCCTTACTACAATAACTTATGGCCAAAGAGGATATAATCATCCCGTTGATCATCGTTTGAGAATCTACTAGTAGCACTACTAGAATCACCCATTGCAGATGAAGAAGTCACAACCCTCCATATATAAAACAAGAACTTGATAGCTTGTCATTGGATAAAAAACAAAGCATGCCACACAAGGACATGGCTCAATTGGAGGAACAAAAAAAACTCCCTATATCTAAACTTTTAAAGTCTAAAGATCAATAAAAAAATTAAAAAAAAGTCAGGAATCAACAAAAAATCAGAGCAAAACTATTACAACAAACAAAAAGAAGGAACCATGTCCTTGTGTGGATAAAGGACAAGTTTAGAGTCTAAAGATAAAAAAGAATCATCAAAAAGTTTAGTACAAGTTCAGCTGAAGGAACAAAAAACTCCTTATATCTAGAGTCTAGATAAAAAAGAAGTCAGCAAATATATTAGCAAAAATTTATAAAAGTTACAGCAAAGCAAAAAAAATCCAGAGAAGAAGACACAGCAAAAAGGCAGCATGAATCTAATCATTTACAAGAATATAAACTAAACCCTAGCTAAAAATTCAGTAAGAGATTCATCATTTTACCTATACAGTACCCACATATATTGCCCTGAAACTTGGATCCTAAACTAGTCGGTGGCGGCATTCCGCCTGGAAATTCAGGGCCTCATATATATATATATATATATATATACACGGGCGGGCCAGCACGGCCCGATGTTCGCCTCTACTACGCGACACCCATATCAGATCTGGCTCATCCATGTTTAGGCTCCAGAGAAACCAAAAACATTGGTTGAAAGTGATTTTGCATAATTGTGATCGAGCCAAATATATTTGAGAGATGAGAAAGTTGCATTGCTTAAATTGCTTTGTATATTTGAGATGTGATCAAGAACTTTTGAAACCTACTTACTACTCAAAACATGCATAAAATTAGATATTGTTAAAGATCTAATGTATAAATATGCACATACATATGTTTTCATGTGTATGTATATTTGTATCCATAGTTCCATACCATATCCGCATCCTAAATTTTATAGCAATGTCGTATTTTGAATCCATATAGTGTCCATGTCTAGGCAACCTAGATCCTGATCATGGAATACTTCTCAATTCTGATTACTTTCAGAGAAGACAAAGGGCAAACCACTATTCCACAGCATACAGCCTAGCATTGCCCACCCAATGTATGCAGAATCGATCTCCTAGTTTTCGTGTAGGTCATAAAGGAAAATTGTGCAAATTCCAAGTTGAGTGTGGAGGAATTCGCTAAACATACATAATTAAACATCAAAATGGGGTAGATCAAATCTTATTTCAGCAGCCATTGCCCTCTAAAAGTGAATCTTCGGCAGATTTTTGGAGCTGTAAGTGGACTCTCTAGCAGCAAGTATCTGGGATTCCTCCCAACTGTCAATCTCAAACATCAGGACTTTCATGCATCATTTAAAGGTTTTCAAGTGCCAAACCAAAGCAATACTTGAACTCATAAAAACAGTATATCTCAATTGGTTACAGGTTTTCAAGTATCAAACCATGGACATTGCAAATGTTGAAAGTATGTGTACTGCTTTCCTATGGAAAATGGGTTACCAGCAATCAGTTGGGAGAATGTATGCAAGAAGAAAGGAGGTATGGGTATAACAAGGTTTTAGACATCAAGGAGGCTTATGCTCTGAAACTACTTCAGAAGTTCCTCATTGAAGAGCCTCTATGGGCTGTGGATGAGATTAGGAACCTGAAGGGTAAGAACTTATGGGATATCCCTACGATAATAATGCATCAGTCACCTTAAAGACAATATTGAGGACAAGGAACCAAGGCTTACTCGTTATCAAGAGAAGAATCTCTAATGGCGAACAAACTAGGATTTGATTTGACTATTGGATGGATAATGACAATATCATATGCAGGCTTGGATGGATCGCTCTGGTTACATTAGGAGGGGAGACTACAATCAGTTCTATCATTGAATATGGTAGACTGTACCCGATAAACTTGAGGTCACTAGAACTTTCAAAAAAAATACAATTTGAAGATTCCAAGCAGTACGCAACCTCAAGAGGATCAGTGGATATCGCAGGGAACAAATATTGGTACCTTCACTCTCTACTCTGCAACTTATCTAGTTAGAAACCACTAGTACATAGTTAACCGGCCTCAGTAGGTACTCTGGGAATTTCCTTAAAATTAGTGCTTGTTTGTATAAAGCAAGGTTTAATAGACTCCTCTCCAGAGAAAGAATTTCCAAATGGGAAGTACAGATTGACACAAGAGGTAACACAAGAGGTACTCTATAGAATGCTCTCAAAAGAAAGGATACCTGAATTGGGAGGACAGATTGACACAGATGTACTCTATAGACTGCCCTCAAAAGAAAGGATATCCAAATGGAGAGTGTAGATTGACACAAGATAACTCTTTGTACTGCAGACATGGAAATAGCAGACTAGCTATTATTCATATGTGCTTAAATCTTAACATGTCAAAGTGCTAGCAGTAGACTTCGTTGGCTACAATAAAGGATCCCAAAGCATCTAAATCATACCTTGATAGAGCTTCTTTAAAAAGCAACATTCTTCTGGTGAGTTCGGCATTACCTAGTACATATTGCCTTCAGCGAGGCCTTGCATCAGAGGAAAAAATAAGTAGGAAGCTTCATGCGCCACCTGGCTGTCCAATACCTGCAGCAGAAACACAAGTTATTTTTGTTCATGTGTTTTGTGAAAGAAAGTTTTATACAGAATTTTGGGATAAAGACTTCTTTCTTCTTGTTGTTGTATTGCCTATAGACTTTGGCATAGTTAGACCTTTGATTTACTTTGGCATAGTAAGAACTTTGATTTACATGGCATTGCCATAGACTTCAACACAGGTAGACCTAGAATATAACTGTAGTTGCCCGTAAGAGCTTTAGTGTAGTGAAAATAGTGACAGTAGAAAATCAAAAGAAATAAAGAAATATTTCATAGAAAGCAAAGGAATGATGAAACTGATTACAAATTGATAGCTCGAGACTACTTCAATACTTCCTTACTTGGAAAAAGCTAGAAAGCACGGACACTAGTGTTGTGTCACGCCGGACATGTATTGTAAGTTGTGTTGTGTCATGTCGGCATGCATTGAGCACATCACGGACACTCCAAAATACACTATGATACATCAAGATAGGTGCTATGTCTGTGCCGCCATGTCCTTGCCATGTCGTGTCTGTGCAACATGGGGTCAAAGAAACTAGTGGAGTCAAGTTGTAGAGGTTGGACTCCACAATTTCTTGTGCAAATGCCAGTGATAGTGGTAGGATGTACCTATGTGAAGGCATCAGGTAATGGCCTCATAAAACTGATGATGTTCAATTGAAGCACATGGACTAAGTTCAACTAGATGGCTCCCTATTTCTGCTGCACTGATGCAACAACAGCTTTATGTGATAGTAGGCTATGCACTGCACATTGGATTTAAGCAATATGGTGTAACTGAACATAACCAAGACTATGGCTGAGTCTATAGGCTACGAAAACTTATGGTGTTGGACAGCTACTGCTGCCCATCGAATAAGCAAGCTGAGATTGTCTTCTACACGGGGGCAACCTGTAATATCCCGCTCCGCGTCGGCATTATGTATCAGGGTGAGTGGGCAGAACTTCGTTCTCTGATTCTTGCACGCCTTAATAATAATCTGAGTTTTGCTTGCAATGTTTTCATAGGAGAATGATATAACCTGTCTTGCATGTTAATGAACGAACTCACCTAGCTTGTCTTTGAAACGAAATGTCTGCCTAACTAAGAATCCCGAAACGCTTGTCTAAGAGTGCATGAACATGTTCACTATCACCTATGCTCCGAGAGAACCATATCGTGTGCCTGAATGTATTCAAATGATAAGGCGGCTTGCCCCGCAACAAGATTGTAGTCTGATGGTTCGTCTCGTCTGCATACTAAAGTTTATTTGATAGTGTTTTCATGCATTCGCATCGGTCGGACAATGGTTATTGGTGGAGAGCTGAACTGCATGTGTCACGGCTGCTACAGAGATAGTGGAAAGCAACCATGAGTCACAGCTGCCATTAGCATCAGATAAAGAGTCATTGGTATGCTGGTCCAACAGCTGCCGATCCTGAGATACTCAGGGACCGCACTGCATATAGCTAGTTCATTGTGTTGGCTGGGATAGAGGACTGTCCCTAAGATGTGCATGTGTGTCTAGCTGTGCATTTGTCCCTGGAGTCTCACGAGACACGCTGTGCACACCCTGAAACAGAACAAACATAGGTAAAACTAGAAAGATCACTAGTAATGTAATATTTTATAATATGATTACTTAGTGTTGGTTTTAGCGAATGCTTGCTTCTGTTCAGTTGTTTTATCTCACCAGTACTTATAAAAGTGCTGACCCACCAACAGTTTACTTGTTTGCAGGTACTGGATCGTCCGAGGGAGTGATAGGCGTGCCTCAGTCCCTAAGACCCGGAATCCTGGTTTCGATTGTTGCCTCTTGAATGCTATCATATAAAGGGGCATAATGTATGGAACGATGCCTTGCTAAAGGAAACCCAAGTCCCTCGATTTGTCCCGAATACTCAGTTGGATAAATGCATTGCATTGCAACAATATCCCTCCGCTGCTTACTCGATTGATGCGATGATAGCCAAACAAACTTAAACGATGAAGCCTTGTGCGGACGCAACCCCAGGCTCGCACGGCATCACGTCCCGGTATCGAACGGGCCACACATTCCTCGCCCCGTCGGGAGGAAGGCGCCGAGGCGGGGTGGTTCGCGTCCGGTGCTCCCGGCGGGAGAGGGAGGCGGTGATCCGGGCGGCCCTCGGGGCCGGGACGTGACACAACTATCCAATAGCAGATCATCATTCTGAAGTTTGAATCTCTTGACACCCACCATCGTAAGTTACGTTAAGTCTACATTAATTGCTTTAATTGGAAGTTCTAGATATTTACTTCTAACATAAAATCAATCTATGTGCTTATGAATTAGTAAAATAAGAAGCAACTATTATAGAACACCGTCTAATATGAATTTTGGGATCTGATTAACCAAAAAAAGTAATTTTGTTAATCTATTCTAGTTTTTGTGCTGGACAGTAGTTTGGTTTTTGTAATAATTAGTTGAAGGTTTGAATAACTATGAACTGCAACTATATGTGGTTTTGCAATATGTAGCTGAGACTGGTAGTAGTTCTGTGTTAGTTAAAAGGTTAATATTTTTAGAAATAATATGGTTGGGTATCAGTCAGGGTTCTCTAGCTGGTGCCTACTCAGTTTAGTCTAAAAAACGAAGTACTGGCACATCAAAGTTATCTGGTTGAAAGCCATTAAAAAGTGTTTATAATTAATGGAGGTCCTATCTGCATACCTTACTATACTAGTTTAATTTTGTCGGATGTCAAGCATGTTGCAACTTGAGAGTTATAATTGTTACCCCTTGAGGCCAATTAAAATTCTGACTTATGTTCATTGCCTTGGCATTTGTTCCTTACCATTTGTTGATTACAAAAATGGTCATAGGCAAATTACAATATTCAGTAGATATGAGTTTCGTAACATTACCTTTAGCAACTTTCCACACGCGCAGATACAAATTTCACCTCTCGAAATCTTGAACATTGGAACTTTTTGGCATCATGAGAAATAATAAGTAATCCTTGTAATATAAATGTTTGGAGGAATCAGATTTCTTCTAATAGGAGAACCAGTTGACCATTCCACAACCTATTTAGTTTCTGAAATATTGAATCCATGTGCTGAAGCGCATTATATTATAGGTCTATACAACTCCAAAGTAAATAAAACAAAATGAATTACAACTTTGTGCATGACACATCATGCTGTGCATTAATAAAGAAATTGCATGTATTACACGACCATGAATGTATAAAATTGATATCGGCTTCCGTAAATTGGAATTACTTTGTAGCTATATTTTATGGACACAAATACAACAGGACACTATCGGCTTAAAAAACTGAGCTTGTAGCTCATTTGAATATCAGTATAAATGATCTTTCCCTCGCGTTCCGCTATAGCGGAAACCCCCGAATCTAGAGCCGTATACAGACACACGATATGTTTTGGTGTCTTAGTGTGTTTTAGAATATTTATATTGCACCTGACACATTTCTGCACGAGCACGATACAAGTATAGCAACTACGCCAATAATTCTTATAAACATGACTTGCAATCTTAAATATGTTATACATATCATTACAATCTTAAACATGAATTACAAAATTTCAGGCAATTATGGCAATAATTCCTACAAACCATAAAACTGTCTTTTACCTAAGTTGTAAAAAAATTAATCCAAATATTGGATGCAAGCCCTGGTTTTCCCTATAGGTAAATGGATTCTGGGAGTATATTTTAGTTACAAGTCTACATCCACTTCCAACCTAATAATTGAACGGATTTCCAAATAAATCCAGTCCATTTATATCCAAATAAATAAAACCTCTAATTTCAGGAATTCGGTCATAGAAAACTGCTGTACTGGTTACCTGACTCATGAAAGCAAGCATGCACTATTTAAAAGAAATTAATCAAAATGAATGAACTAGTATAGGAATTTGCATGAATTAGTATCATTTGCCATCTCCCACGGCCACAAAATATCATATAAAGATAGTATGTAATAATAGTATGCACGATTCCTAATCGGGTCAAGTGTTATGAAGACAACATGAAAATTGCACTAATAGGTTCTATAAATGAATCTTTCTTATATGAATTAGAAATCTCTCTTAGTAGCTGTTAATAATATAGTCTTTGTACAAAATCACATTAGCCGATTCTTTATATGAATCTCCAAACAACTCCAAGTATGTCAACTAAAAATAGTGTATATGCATTAACGTCGTGCAAAAACCAAAAGGTTAATACCTCTGCTGGAAGCTGGACCCTAAGTTAACCTCATTGGATCAACAAGGATCAAAATATAACAGAAGAAAGTCAGAACCCTGAAATTTTTTTAAACCATTAGAAAGTGAATATATAAAAGTTGACTTCTACCCTCCACCTCATAGATAACTATATTGACAATTTCAAAATGCATCCTCCAACTGTCTGCCATCTTTCAGAACAAAAGAATTCACAGCAGTCTACTCAAGTACGTGAATACAAGTAATTTGACACCCACAATATGATTAAAACAATATGTAATGGTCTATCATTCATCTCATCTAAAGTCATCCTCCAGTGATGACTTTGGTGCAGCTCTCTTCAGATTGTTACTCGAAGAATCATTTTTGGCTGTTACCTTTCCAGGCTTTTTGGTTTGCTTCTTTTGAGATTTTATAAAACTCTGCAACGATTGTTGTTCCCTCTTTTGCTTTGCTGAGACTACTTCACCAATAGCTTTTTGAAGTGCATCCTTTGCGACTTTATAAATTTCTGCAGATGCTGACCCCTCCTTCGCACATTTGATGGCATCCCGATAGAGATCATTGTACCTCGCTGTTGAAGGTTCCTCACAGATACCGCGGAGTCCAACACCACATTCTTCTGATACAGAACAACTCTTTGCATGTTTGGTCCACCTCTTTAAAATGTACTCTTTGGGTAGAGTGCGGACGCCTGCTATTATGAAAACCCTCAATGCATGTCTACACAAAATGCCAGATACTTCAAACATACAGCAACTGCAATGTGCTTTATGTTCAGAGGAATTAAAAGTGACAGTGTATGGGCCCTCATCATCCTCATTTCTCGCCACACGATACTTGCTGATCGTGCCATCATCAATTTTGTCTACATGATAACCCAACGATTCAACAAATTCCTCTTGAAACCTATCAAATATAGTCCTAGTGTAAATAGCAGCTGCCTGTTTCTCCATCGGTGAAGCGGTCCTCAAATATGGTTTATCAAACATAGTAACATAATCTGCCTGGGCTTCCTTCTCATAGCTGCTCGCAAGGGCCTGTCCTAGTTGCCTAACACCCACACGCAAAGAGGTCTTCGCAGTACAATACTTATCAATGAATTTGAAAATGTTCTCAGAACTTTGAGGAACAGAAACATCGGCAAAGAATGTGTCCCTCAAATATGCTGGGACCCACTGATGACGGATGTTGTACAAGGACTGCAGGTAAGTGTTCTCTCTCAGGCCATACTTGTCAATTATTGCTTCCCAACATGATCCAAAAGCCTCGCATGTTTCGGTTTCATCAATGCATCTTCCAAGTTCCTCCTCAAAAGGGATATGTGATGCAAATAAATCAGGCAACTCTTCCTGGATGGTAGCCAAGATGTGCCTCTTGCAGAAACAATGACGGGTATTAGGAAATACCTTTGCAACTGCCGAGGCAATTGCCCTATTTAGGCAAGTGACTAATGAGACAGGCTCTTGTGAAGACATCGCTGCAAGCCATTGTTCGAATAGCCAAACAAATGATGCCTCTGACTCATCCACGAGTAGCGCACACCCAAAAACTATTGGCTGCACGTGATGATTAACACCTGCAAATGTAACAATAGGCATGAACTCCTTATCATTCTTGTATTTCATGTCAAAGGTGACGGCATCACCAAAGTAGTTGTACGCCATTCGAGCTTTAGCATCTGCCCAGAAGATATTGGTCATACAATTATTATTTTCAACTTGTACAGCATAGAAAAATGCAGGGTTTTCTGCCTCTGTTTTCTTGAGATACTCAAGAAAACTCTGAGCATCTTCTGGTCCCAAGTCATTGTAGCGTATCTCTCTAAGATAGTTCTGTGCGTCCTGTCGGTTTAATAGAAGATTGCGTGTGTCAGAAAAGTTCTTGGCAATAACAAGTATTTCTCCTTGTGACCGAATGCAGCGGACTTTGCTTGGCGGTGAGGGTGTCAGCTCGTGACTATGGTCCAGAATGAGTTTAGAAACCATCCAAACATCACCATCTTTCCGAATAATCTCAAACAATGCCTCGCAACCCTCTTTTGCTTGATCCTGAATCAGTCCTCTCTTCCCTTCCTCCCCAATGATTTCCCTTCCAGAATGGTACCGATGCTTGGAGCAGACCAATTTCAGCATCTTGAGGGATTCGTCGTGAAGCGAGCGACGAGACTGCCGAACGCGAGCTTCGAAGCCCACTCGGCTAGCGTACGCATAATAGAACGTCTTTGCGATCTCGAGAGATTCGAACTCCATCCCGATATAAGGTTCCAACTCCCCTTCCCCTTCTGTGGCGATATAGTGCACCCTGCTTGGCATCCCGACCTCATGATTGTGCTCCTTGAGCAGCTTCGTGATCACCCACTTCTCATCCCCCCTCCGGATCACCTCGAGCATCGCCTTGCAACCCTCCCTTATGGACGCAGCCCTCTTCCTCGTCTTCTTCCCGGCAATGATGCGTTTCTCCCTGCTGAAGCCTTCCCTGGAGCAGACGAAGCGGAGCATGATGACGGACTCGTTGCACTTGGAGCGGCGGGAGCGGGCGATCCGGACGGAGAAGCCGATGCGTCCAGCGTAGGCGATGTAGAAGGTCTTGGCGGCCTCACTGGAGTCGAACTCCATGCCGACGAAGGGCTCGAGCCTGGGGTCGGTCTCGACGGCGAAGAGCTCCCTCCTGACGGGCTGGTCAACGAGATCGAGGTGGTGTTGCTGGTGGTGTTCCATGGGGTCGTGGTGTTCGAGGGGGTTGTGGGGGTGGGGGTGGGGGTGATGGTCGTGGACATGAGGGCTGACGCCGGAGAAGGCCATGTTCCAGAAAGTAATGTTTTCGAGGTCGGAGGGGTCTGGTATCAGCCCCGTGCCGCAGTTGGCGTTGGCATCCATCATTTTTTGAACCCACTAGAGAGCAGCTCAGCTCCTCAACAACCCAACAAAAACGTACACGCGCTCTGCGCTCACTCACTGATGATCAGAAGAAGAAGAAGAAGTTATTTCGAACGACATTCCTACATAGAACCAGACTGGAGTAGAAATAGGCATAACCCTAGCTTTAGCTACAACAATTTTGGAACAATTGGACAAACCCTAGATTTATTTAGCTACAACATCAAATCAATTTGAAAATAGGAGAAGGAGGGAGAAGGAGATGAATGAGGATCTTACGATCAAAGTTTGCTTCTTTTTTTATTTCTCCGGTCGGCGGCTCCAAAGGAAAGGAGGATGGGCAGTGGTGTGGCGTGGCGTGAGGGGATTCTAAAGCTTACCGCAACGCATCGGAAACCCTCCTTGATATGGTCCGTCCGTCTGTCTGTTAGTATGGTACTTCTTTTGTTTACCAAACTGCACCTCTCCCGTTTCCTTTTCTTTCCTTATTTACAAGAGAACATCAACTCTCCGTTAGTGGCGTTTTCGTCAAAAGAATAAAGTTATCAAATACAATAATGCTAAGTTTAGTACCAAAATGAATGACTGCTAACGACCACTGGAACAGTCACCGGATTCCACCTCTCCTCCCTCCTCCAATAGACGGTCGTTACGTAACGGTTGTAAAAGGGTTGTAGGCATTTGGTTATAGTCATAGGCCATATCAAATACCTATCAAACGTGACGTGTTCAATGAAAATATTTACAATTAACAAATATATTATTTTGATGATATAGAGTGGAAACAATTTCAAAAACTAAATTATAGACAGAACCGAAATATAATCTTTATCTGACTACCACGTGTTAGAGCATCCTTAGTAAGGCTCATCTCCGGTCCCATTTCTAGATTCAGAATTTTCGGTCTCATTTCAAGTTCATTTTTGTAGAATAGTAAGTTCCATCCCTAGTCCCAATTTTCAGATTTTCGGTCTCATCCCACCCATGGGAGCTATAGGTTGGGACCTACCAATTTCTAAATTTTAGATTGTAGGAACCCATTTTATAGAATAGTATGTCCCAATTTGGAGCCCAATTTTCTAGATTATAGATTTTACATTATTTTTTCTCACATCAATTTTTGACCACACAATCTTTGGACCTGGAGCTCACTTTATCATTTTCTACTATTCTCATACAAATCTAACCCATTCTATATTTATCCTTTTTTTGAAATTTTGGATCTCAAATTTCATTGGAGAGTCCCAACTACTAATGATGCTCTTAACCAATTTTACAAAAAAAATGTTTCTAATAATTTAACACTATTATAGATGCAAATAATATCCATTCCTTCAAATCTCCATATCACTAGAGACTTGTGATCAATCAAATATTACAAAATCTTGATATTTATTACAATTCTAAATTGGAATTTTTTTTTTTTTTTTTTTTTGGGGTCTATATTGGCACTATAATATCAGATTTAAGAGATCTGATGTAAGAATATGCAAGCATGCTTGTTTGAGTAATAGTAACGAGAGTACCCAATATCATGTGACGGAGGCACGACATAACTAGTTTCTTGTAAAGTGGGGAATTGCAATTGTCACTTTCCATGTAAAAGAATGACAAATTTCCAAAATTGTTGCTCTAGAGAAAACAAGAATGCACAAGGAAATGTTCAACTACTTTTGTTCTAAAAAAAAAATGTTACTGCAACTATCAAGCTGGTAGAACATTGGTTTGCATGCTATGGTAGACACATGATCAAGTAGCTATTTTCCCATCTTCACCTGCTAAGGCAATATCACAGAACCTAACAATACATCTCCAGTAACCTTGCTTCTCAAAGCTTAAAAGAGTTTTACTGACTACTTTACTACTCAAAATTTGATTCTTGTCTTCAAACCTGGCATGGCACAAGCAACCTCAAGAGTATCAAATGTGCTGAACAACATTTGAGCAAAACACAAGCAAAATGTATGGTAGATAGTATCCTTGAAATTGCCAACTGTCTTCTTCGTCCTTTTTGTCTGGATCGGAAGAATGCACAAGTCTCATGTAAGTAATCTGCCGGTTGCACTTTGTATCTCAGGCACAAGATATATAAACCTAGGATACACCCTGCTTAACAAGGCTGTTCCATATAGAAAGAAGTCGGACCAAATGCCAAACGGTTTCTGATTCTTATGCCAAAACACTTCACCTGATGCTACACCTCTAGTCCAAAAGCTCAATTGAGCTTCCTCGTCTTCCTATATGCCAAACTCACCTAAAAATTCATACTAAGTATACAAGTGAAGCTAGCATTATTAGGTGATCTTTCTAATTGTTTAGGTTCTTTTTAACAATTTTCAAAGAAACTTAAATAAAAGAGTAGACCATGCATGCGATAAATCTTACCCATGGCCAAGCGGTTATTCCTGCAACAGACACACAAGTTAGCAACAAGTTGCATAAATATATATAAACTCATGCATCAATCCTTGCATCAAACTTTTATGTCACGTCCCAATTCTCGCAAGGGGCCGATCGTCCTCACTTAGTGCCTTGCGGAACCGATCGTCCTCACATGGACGTAATGCCGTGCAAGTCTAAGCTGCGCTCGCAAAAGTCCCAGGCTTGAACAAGGACAAAATAAGCTATTCAAGCATAGAAGCAGCGGCATAAAATAACAGAAAAGTAAAGAACACAATGACATAAGAAAATAAGCTCTTTATAGATATTCAAGAAGTGTTGCAAGTGGCACTTGGCCAAGATTATAATTCACTCAAGCTTTCTCTCTCTCGATTAAAATGACATCGTTTCATACATTACATCCTTTTATACAAAAATATCTCAAAATATCTCGATACGTCTTAAGGCATCAACTCCAGATTTTTGGCTCCTGAGGATATGCTATCGCTTCTTCGAACGATCCAGTACCTATGAACAAGCAAACTGGTAGGGGTCAGCACTTTATGAAAAGTACTGGTGAGTATAAAAGCAACGAACAAAAGCAACACTCTCTAAAACCAACACTAAGTAAGTATGTGATAAAATATTATATTACTAGTGATCTTGCTACTTTTTACCTAGGTTCATTTCATGCAGCACAGGATTAGAGTCAGATTTCTTCTTTCAAAAATATATCTTTGAAAAATATTTTGCATATTTAATACATTCAAGCATACAGTAGGGGCAGTGTTCTATCGTGTAGTGCACAGCATGAATCGTGTACCATATTTACTAACTTTTTAGGAACACAAGCCATCTCTAGTGGATTGTTCATCTCAGATCAAGATAAAGTGCATCTAGTGGACTTATTCAATATACATTAAGAGGCAGCAAAGTAATCAAATAAAACATGCAAGTCTAGGGGCATTACACAATTCAAGTATAATAAAAAATTAATATATCACATATTCAGTGATTCTTACCCTTCGTCGAACGGTTATCCCTGCAACAGACATACAAGTTAGCAGCAATTTGCATATACATATGAGGTTCTATTTCTTCTTCGTCTCTGTATCAAACAGTTAGGTATGCAAGAAGGCTAACCTAGCATGCACCCTAACTACATGATGGTCCATGGGTTGCCCCATGATTAGCAGCAGTGACTCAAGGTTCAGCTCTGCACTAGTACGCGCGTATGTCAGCTGCTGTGACTTAAGGTTCAGCTCTGCACCAACACACACGAATACTAGCAGCTGTGACATCATAGTTCCACTCTTCATTAATAGACACAACACCCAACTTGATCACAAGGACCGTACCTCAGGGTGCTCTTAAAAATCTCTTCTGGACCGACCGATTTCCAGTGTCCCAGGAACCATTCGAGAGACTAAACCTTGTGCACAAGTTGTCTGAGACCAATGCATGACATGAAACATCTATCAGATAATTCTATAATGTAAGCAAACAATGATTAAGCAAACTCCTATCTCTTCTTCTTATCAATCGAGCGATAAGTTCAATCTTCTCTTCACATAACTAATAGCACACCCTACTAGATCACAAGGATCGTACCTCAGAGCGCAATGTTAGTCTATTCTCATTCATATCAATCATCTTTAGCATATACGAGTTATTTATACAGTTCTATCTTTTGCATCAATGACAAGCAAACATATAAATGATCTCTAATTAAGCAAGCATGGCACGGTTCTATCTTTACAGAAACGATAAGAAAACCATGCAAGCAATCTCTATTTAAACAAGTAGGATGTCAATACTATTTCTCTCTTAAAATTAACATGCAGTTCTACTATTTCCTTACCATATGACATAGAGACTTATTCAAGTAATTTCTTTTACTCTTCTTATTAACATGGCAAGGGTTCGTTCGATAGCCGTGTCAGTGTGACCTAGCATGCAACATTCTATTCTTTTACTTAGCATGGGAAGGGTTTTTTCGATGTTAAGCATTTCAAGTTCTTTAGTTAAACATGCAGGTTCCAGTTCTATCATTCTCATGCGAATATTATCTACTTAGCAACAAGCATTATAAAACTCAGATTTATTATTAAGGCGTGCAAGAATCAGATAATAAAGTTATGTCTACTCACCCAGATTAATTGTCTTATGTTTCGATCAAGAAACTCTTCGAGAAGGTTTTCGCTCGAGCCAACAAAGCGATATCTCTTGTACATAGTGCCAACATTGAGCGGGACATTACAATACATACTAGTCGCTAGGCAAATCACCCATTTTATGCTAATAAAGAGTTCAACGCATCTAGCTAAGGAAATAATCCCATCTTGTATTACTTGTCTAGAACATGGAAAAGAAGTAACTTGATAGATTTTCCTATGCGTCGCTCTACATGCCTCTACACGGTTTCAATCCTCGCACTAACCCTTTAGACTCACGCTAGTATAAAGGCTTATGTTTCTACTGTTTCAATGCTTGTCACGTATATTCATGCCACGATCAAGTAACACAATACATGTCTCGCATCATCTAGTTTAGCCGAAAGACTATCGAATAGTTGTTTCGTGCAAGCCTGAACCTGAAAGTATTCGGGACCATTGTGTCGCCAAGGTAGTTCTCGTACCAAGAGCTACAAAAATGATAAAAAAATAAAAAATAAGATGTAAGTAAAGAATGGCTTCGGGAGTCCGTTAATGAATGGCACTAAGGAATGCCATCAATGAATGGCACTAAGGAATGTCACTAAAAGAATGGTACTAAAAGAATGGATCGGGGAGCCCGTAATAAAGTATGAGAAAAGATAAGTAAAAAATAAAGAACAAATAAAAGAGACTCGCATGGTCGTGGACGCTTATGCACAAGCTTGATTCCTACGAACGGGGCATCGAGGCACCCGGACCAATCTGGTCTAGGAAGAATCCGGTAGTCGTGTTAGTTGTAGCTAGCACGGATAAGTTTGGTCTGTCGTCCGGGCACCGGAACCAACGTCTTATTGCGACTATGTCCATAATGGCGTGTAGGCCAGCGACCCGTTCATATAGATTAAGTCAGGCTCGGTTGCGGCAATCCGCGTGCGAGTTATTGCATTGAAACAAGTAATCTAATCAATATCTGAATAATCTGAGTAACCCATCTGAAACAACATGAATCTGAGTATAACTCATCTTAATCAATCCGAGTATAACACAATTAAGTAAAACTGAGTAATTCATTCACCTGAGTCAGAAACACGCTCGTGATACACTTAAGTTTTCCTGAATGGTTCTTTAATTTGTGTTATATATATTGGCTAACTTGATTCATTCTTGGGCAGGGAAGGACATTTGGGTAAGTTGGTAAGTCGCGCCGTGTTACTCATTGTCACGCCCCAGTCCCAAAATACGTAGGACTAGGAATACGTAACACGCCAGCCGTATGTATACGAACTCCAATATATGGAAACCATATACACACGTACGCTGTACATGAATATCCAATCCACAGTGGTAATATATGTCACAACAAGTCACACGTAATTCTATATCTCATCCACAGCACAAATAATAGAATAATGGAAATCAATAAATGAATATCAAAGAAGCAGTCTCAAATAGTAATCTCAAAGTGTGATAGTCGGGTGAAAATAAATCCACTGCAAATCGACTATAATAAACTACTAAAGAGAGAAGAGAATAACTCTAATATAAGAATAAATGTCTGGAAAAGAATAGCAACTAGAATCTCTAAACAGCTGCAATGAATCACATATAATCAGAAGGTAAGATCTCCTCAGACTGATAGGTAGCGTCAGGTCCAGGTCCATACTCCTGCGGGTACTCCTACTCACCTATATCTGGAAGGGACCAGGTCCTCAGAGGGACGTAACAAGATACAAAAAAGCACATGCCAATAAAGTACTGAAAGTAAACATCCATGGGGTCGCCTAACCGTCTAAGTGAATGCAGTTAAGAACACCTTTTCCCACAAGTGAGCTATCTGGCTGAAAAACTGGGATTTGGCATGGTTCTCTATTGGAGATCCAGGGGCCTAAAAAGACACGACGACTTTCGAACGCCGGAGGCCCGCCTGATAATAATATAATATATAGTGGTCATCACCACCCGTATCTCCGGCGGAGAATCCGGGCGCACAATAGATAAAAGTGCAAAGGAGCTCAAATGCGGTACTTGTTGTTCTCTCCACCCAATGCTCTAAGCATGTCATGTCCATGACACGATAAACCTCTAATAACCGCCAGGTCTACTAGCATGCAAAGTTTCTATTGGCAGTTATCCCTATCCGTCGCACGACCTATACGTACCAGTGGCCAGCCGAGTACGCAAGTCCGTGTCCTACATGTGACTCACACTCGTGTAAGAATAGTGTCATGGCCAATGAAACATAAATGCCTCATGAAGATGGGGTAGTCTCATAAAGTAGGTCTAATGCATATACATAAATAAAAACATAGTACGACGACACCGTCGTTGCACCCAAGTTTTCTTGGACGCGCAGTTTATATAGCAGTTAAAATAAATGAACTAAATAAACAGAAAGTAAATATGCATGCCTCATATGGAATGTAAAAACAGTACAATGGCAAGGTATACTTGCCTGGCAAGAAATCTGTAGAGTGTACGCGCCCAAATGTCAAGGACACGGAACCTGGAACTAAGGACTCCGAACAAACGTCTCCGGATGCTGAAATAAACATCACCAATATTTCCGGAATGAGCAAAATAGCTAAAAAGTACATCCCTTTCGTCCAATTTGGACACAGGGGTAAAACAGTAATTTTGGATAAAAGTGGGGTCCACGTGTGGCCCACTTTGCACCGAAAAGTGTGCCAAGGGTAACAGTCTCTAAATGGGACAAACTATAGGTCAAACAACTCTAGATGTCAATACGAACCCAACGGTATGTCCAAATGTGGATTCCGATGAGCCGAACAAAATTTTGTCCAAAAAGTCAACTGTGGGGCCCGCCATTTGGCGATCTGGTCAACCATCTCAAAAATACGTGAAAATTGGGTCACAGGACCAGCGCGTTATCACGAGTCCAGTGGCGTAAGTTTCGTCGCAATCTGACAAGCGTGCACAAAATACGTGCGAGTTCCACAAAGGTTGCGATACGGAGTGTGTCCGCGGATACGGCCTGATTCTGGCGCGCACACGCGTCCGAATCAGTCCCCACGAATTTTCACGTGTCCGGTTACGCTGCGTGCACTATGCGGTACACTTGGCACCCGACGGGGCGGTCCCGTTTGGCGAGGCGCGCTCCGTTTTCTAACTTTTGGAAAACTGAAAAAAGTGGGTGCGCGCAGTTTTGTGACGAATATGATTATGTCCACAGCAACTAATAGCATAGGGTTATTTAACAGAAAATAAACTAGGTCAGGTATTCTACAGGTATCAAAAAGAATTACCGAATTTGGATCTCTGTGGTGGGAGATACGAACTCGGCAATATGGGTGGTCATTCTGGAATTCTGCGATTCCAGAATTCTGTCTGCTCCGCCCACTTTGGACGCTGTTTTTCACCTAGGGGCACTCGTTTTTCGAGGTTGGCTATAAAACAAATATGGAAGAGGGTTAAGGGATGATCATACCTATGAAAACGGAACAGCGTTTGGTTGAGCGAGTCGACGGAAAATCACTCCGAAGCGAAGGTGCTTCGAGTGAAATTCTGCAGGATGCGAGGTCGGCGTCGTCGGGATGGTTGGATGGCTTGGTGGGGCTTCTCTGGCTGCGGTGACGGCTCTAGATGGGAAGAGGAGGTCTGGAATTTTAGGTTAGGGTTTTTGGGGGAGAAAAATATATATATATATTATATAGGAAGAGAGAGGGGAAACGGATGGATGGTTGGCGGGTTGGGGTCCTTGGCCGCTGAAGCAAATAAGTTTGCTAGCGGGTCACAACATGCAAACTTTTTTGCTAGAGGGCGTTGACAGCAACTAATCGGCTGAAGGAGTAAATCAAATGGGCGGAAGGGTTTGCTGCAGCAAGTTGCTACTTGCTAAAGTAGTTACCATTGTTATTATTATTACTATTATTATTGTTATACTTATTATTAAATAATTTCTTTTACTTAATCCTTTCTTTTTCTATTAGTAAAAAATATATATACATATATATATATTTGTATATACATATATATATATATATATATATATATATATATATATATATATATATATATATATATATATATATATACTCATAAGAAAATTTATAGATTAGGGTAATGCACAACATTAGGCTAGCAACTGCTTAAGGGGTCTCCTACATGGAATAAATTCCTAAAAATTCCTAATAGTCCCACAAGTCCTCTAAGTGCCCGAACACCTAAAATAAAAATTATTAAAAATCTATTTCTCCTATTTAGATCTAATTACTACAATTTAATTAATAATTAATAAATAAAAGGTATATACGATTTTCTAGGAAGGGGATTTTACATTCTACCCAACTTGTAAAAATTTTGTCCTCGAAATTAAAATTAAGCCACGATAGAATACAAGGATGGTATAAGATATAAATTAACAATGTAAATTCATACCTTGGTCTGCGAATAGGTTCGGAAAATGCTTGTGCATGTCGTCCTCGCGCTCCCAAGTTGATTCTCCTGGCGCGCCAAGCCTCCATGCTACGCGAACCAAGGGAATAGACTGGTTCCTCAATACTTTCTCTCGACGATCAAGGATTCCCACGGGTTGCTCTTGGTATGACAAGCTCGGCCCAATGGTGATCTCTGAATGGTCGAGAACATGACTGCTGTCTGCCACATATCGCCTGAGCTGCGACACATGGAATACGTCATGTACTCCCTCCAGTGAAGGTGGTAGCGCAAGTCGATATGCCACCTCTCCAACTCTCTCGAGCACGTCAAATGGTCCAATATACCTTGGACTCAATTTGTCGCGCCCTCCGAATCGGATGGTGCCTCTGGTCGGTGATATCCTCAAGAAGACGTGATCGCCCTCTTTGAACTCCAAGGGACGACGATGAAGGTCTGCCCACTGCTTCTGCCTGTCTTGCGCTGCTCGCAAGTGTCCCTGAATCTTCTTGACTGTCTCTACGGTGTTGACCACCAACTCGGGTCCCAAAATCTGACGTTCTCCCACGTCATTCCAACACACAGGAGACCTACATTTTCTTCCATACAATGCTTCAAACGGAGCCATCTGAATACTCGCTTGATAACTATTGTTGTAAAAAAACTCTACAAGATGTAGGTGGTCCTCCCATGATCCTCCGAAGTCTAACATGCAAGCCCTCAACATGTCCTCCAAGGTCTGAATAGTACGTTCCGACTGCCTATCTGTCTGCGGGTGGTAAGATATACTGAACTTCAGACGAGTACCAAGACTCTCCTGCATGCTCCTCCAAAAGTGCGATGTGAAGCGCGAATCTCTGTCCGATACAATGCTGACTGGTATGCCGTACAATCTCACGATCTGTCTCATATATAAGTCAGCTAAAGCTTCTGTAGACTGACCCACCCTAAAAGGTATAAAATGGGCTGACTTGGTGAGTCGGTCCACTATTACCCATACTGCATCTCTCCCACTTGGACTCTTGGGAAAATCCGTGACAAAGTCCATAGTGATGTACTCCCACTTCCACTCTAGAATCGAAAGTGGTTGCAATAATCCTGCTGTCCTCTGGTGCTCCGCCTTCACTTGTTGACATACCAGACATTTAGCTACAAAGCGAGCTATCTCTCTCTTCATCCCATGCCACCAAAAATGCTGTCGTAAGTCACGATACATCTTGGTGCCTCCAGGATGAATAGAATAAATCGAACTATGATCCTCTGCCATCAGCTCCTGTCGAATCTCTCCATTTGAAACATAAAGACGATCACCACATTGTAATGTCCCATCCTCGTGAATGCGCAATCCTGTCTGCTCTCCGGCCTCTGTCCTTTCCTTCAGTCTCCGGAATCTGGCATCTGTAGGCAAAGTTGCCTTAATCCTCTCTACCAATGATGATTGTACTTGCAAGTTGGCTAGTGTCCCATCTGCTCCGGGTAGTATCACTTCAATGCCAAGCTCTTGCAAGTCCTCCAATAGTTCCCTCTGTGCTGTCAAGAAGTAGGCTGCTGGCTTCCGGCTTAACGCGTCTGCTACCACGTTAGCCTTGCCTGGATGATAATGTAGCTCTATCTCGAAATCTTTCATCAACTCGAGCCATCGACGTTGCCTCATATTTAACTCCTTCTGCGTGAAGACGTACTTGAGGCTTTTGTGGTCTGTATAGATTTCCACTCGTTTCCCATATAAGTAATGTCTCCATAGCTTCAGAGCAAATACAACGGCTGCAAGTTCCAAGTCATGAGTCGGATAATTCTTCTCATGTACTCGTAACTGCCTAGATGCATATGCAATCACCTTGCCATGCTGCATCAATACGCATCCCAAGCCTTTCCCTGATGCGTCACTGTAGATCACGTAACCTCCTGATCCCGACGGAATTGTCAATACTGGTGCTGTAGTCAGTCGCTTCTTCAACTCTTCAAAGGCTGCTTGACACTCGTCAGTCCATATAAATTCTTGATCCTTACAAGTCAGACGAGTCATAGGTGCCGCTATCCTTGAGAAGTTTTCCACGAACCGTCGGTAATATCCCGCAAGTCCAAGGAAACTCCTCACCTCTGCTGCTGATTTAGGAACAGGCCATGTCTCAACTGCTGAGATCTTCTCTGGATCAACAGAAATACCATCTCCTGTAACAATATGTCCAAGAAATAAAACTCTGTCCAAGAAGAACTCATATTTGCTGAGTTTAGCATATAACTGCTCTCTCCTCAAAGTCTCTAGAACAATCCGCAGGTGCTCCTCGTGCTCCTCGTGGCTCTTCGAATAGACAAGTATATCATCTATGAAGACGACCACGAACTGGTCCAAGTACTGGTGGGAGACTCGATTCATCAAGTCCATGAAGATCGTTAGAGCATTGGTCAATCCAAATGGCATGACCAAAAACTCGTAGTGCCCATATCTTGTTCTGAATGCGGTCTTCGGAATGTTCTGCTTCCGTACCTTCACTTGGTGATATCCCGATCTCAGATCTATCTTCGAGAATATCTTAGCTCCACTGAGTTGATCAAACAGGTCATCAATGCGTGGCAATGGATATTTGTTCTTCACTGTCACTGCATTCAAGGCTCTGTAGTCAATGCACATACGCACTGACCCATCCTTCTTCGGTACAAACAACACTGGTGCTCCCCAGGGTGATGCACTCGGTCGGATGAAACCTTTCTCCTCTAGCTCTTTTAACTGTGCCTTCAGCTCGTCCATCTCCTTCTTCGCCAGTTTGTAAACATGCGATGCTATAGGTGCTGCTCTGGGTGCTAGTTCAATTGAAAACTCTACGTCTCTGTCTGGGGGTAGTCCTGGAAAATTCTCTGGAAAGACGTCTAGAAATTCTGAAATAATATGGTGATAGACAACATCGTCCATTGTGAGCTACATACCATCAAGGATTTCTGTGGATCCTCGGACAAACTCAAGTTCAGGCTGGCCTGGTACCTTAAAAAGAATGCTTCCTCCAAAGCAATCGAAGAAAGCATGGTACTTGCTTAGCCAGTCCATTCCAAGCACAATGTCAAAAGATGGCATAGGAAGGACTAAGAGTTGGGCATTCATCTCTCTGCCACGTATCACTATAGGGCCCATCTACAAACTCGACTAACTGGTATAACTCCTCCTCCGGTTAGAATTCTAACACAACTAGATAATGGTGTAGAAGCAATGTTGTGTTTGGCAATAAAACTAGATGATATGAATGAGTGGGTGGCTCCCGTATCAAATAATGTCACCGCAGGAAAAGTAAAAGCAAGGGTAATACCTGCTATGACATCCACCTCATGATCCAGGTCATCTACCTCCAATGCAAAAGCTCGTCCGTTCCTCTGTGGTTGTCCACGTCCAGTCCTCATATACTGCTCCTCTTGAGTGGGTAGCGGTGGTCCTCTCTGAAATCCTCCTGCTGCTGGGGGTCGAGGTGCTCCCGGTCCAGTCATCTGCTGGGTTGGCTTCGGTGCGGGAAGCGCTAATCTCTGAGCTGGAGGTAGAAGTGTCTGCTGCATTGGGCAGTCTCTCGCCAGGTGCTGTCCAGAGCCACATCTCATACACTGACCCAAGCGAGTCCGATAATCTCTCGAAATATGTCCGTTCCTCCCACAATAACTGCAATAAGGCTTCCCCTGATTCTGGTACGGTGCTGCTCGGTGTTGCTGATGCTGTTGTGCCAAAGGACGTCTGATAGGTCCTCCCTGTTGTGTCCTGGCTGGTTCCTGATGTATCCTTGCTGATCCTTGTTGTGTCCTCAGCTGACCTCCTTTTCCTCTGCTAATGGTTTCCTGAAATCTGGCCTCTGTCAGTAGTTCAGCGTAAGAGACTCGGGACTGCGAGCTTGTATAATGTTGAAGCTCCTGGGTCAGTCCTCGATGAAATCTCTTAGCCTTAGCCAAGTCATTTGGTATCAAAGCAGCACCATATTTGCTGAGTCGACTAAACTCGGCATCATATTCGTCCACGGTTCGGTTCCCTTGCTCCAAGTGAAGAAACTGATCATACAAGGTGTCCCTGACAGTGTCCGGGAAGTACTTTCCTTCAAAGAACTCCAAGAACTGCTCCCAAGTCTGGTAAGTACCCAACTGGCGCTCCATGGATTCCCACCAGTGATGAGCATTACCATCTAGAAGCGTCCGTACACCCGTTATTCATAGGTCCGTGGGTAACTGCGATGCCTCCAGTAGCTTCTGCGTGTGAGTGATCCAGCTGGTGGTCTCCTCCGGGCTCTCAGTGCCCTTGTACTGCCTTGCACCCATCTGAACAAAATCCTTTACTGATCCAACCCTAGCTCGAGGTACTGGAGCTAGTGCTTGGTCTGGTACAGTAGCATGTGCAGCCATCCTCTCCAGTGCTGCCAAAAATTCTTGCCTCTGCTCAGCTGCCTGCTGCCTCTGCTCGGCTTCCTGCTGCCTCTGTTCCTGTATCATCATCTGAAAGAATTGGAACATCTGTGCTTGGCCATCTTGCGGTACTGGGACAGGTGGAAGGTTCCCAATAGGTGAAGCGGGAGAATCAGATGGAACTGGGGTGTGAGTCTGTCCATCTGGTCCCGGAAGCCTAGGAACCGTTGGGGTCCCTCCTTGAGTCTGTGTCACGCCCCAGTCCCAAAATAACGAGGGACTGGACACGTGGCAATGGCCAGCAGCACACACCGATGGACAAACCCAATTTAATGGATCCATCGGAGTGTACTTAAGCTGTATTACAACAGTCAGGGTTTACTATCTCATCCACAGAACAGCATGAACTAAAACAAAACTGAATTAAATGCTGAAAGTAAAGTTACTGGCGAATATCCAGCAAGAAATAATACTAAGTCGGGTGGAGACAAATCCACTACCGACTAACAAGAAAGTAAAGACAAGAAAGAGATAACTAAAATATGCTAGACAGTAACTAAGAAGCAGGGCCATCAACTGCAATCAAACTCTCGTCTGGTGTTGGTCCGTAAGCTGCGGTACTCCTCGTCTGCTAAATCTGGAGAACAAAACCAGGTCCTCAGGGGACATAGCAAGATACAAAAGAATACGAGCCAACATACAGTAAATGACATGCAAGATAGAGAAGAAAGTAAAAACAAGCAAATGAGTCACGAGAAATCACTATATCTAAGACAGTGGCATGCCAGTGATGCTATCAGACATGACTACAAGAAATCGGGGTAACCGCATCTCAATGGGAGATCACGATCCTATAGAAAGTAGTCCAACGGGGACTCACAGTCTATAGTATGGCTCTTTCGCAGCTCAACGGGAGCTCACGAAGGAGGTAGTCAAATGAACAAGTCTCTCTTGCAGTACAATGGGTACTCACAATCGAGATTGCTCAAGTGTAGTCATTGTCCAATAACAATCATCTAGGAACTAAGAAATCAGTCAAACCAACTCCGAAAATAGAGTACATATAAACCATCACATTATGTCTATGGAATAAGTAGTGATCCAAGGAAAGAGCAAATAAAGTACATGCACGCAAAACGAGGAAATAAAACTAGAGCAGCAGGAATAAATCAACAAGCATCAAGAACTATATATATGACAAGAAAGTATCAACTGAAAAACATGCAAACATTGTACAAGTATCTTGCACGATAATGAAAAGTAAAACCAGGAGACAAGTATCAAAACTGCAGGATTTGGCAAGGTATACTTGCCTTGGTTTTGTTTCCAATTTTAGCTCGGGCCTCAGCTGGGTTTGCAGGCAGTACTCCGGTTACTGAAACAAACATCACCATCAGATCCAGAAAACATCAATCAGCTAGAAACGCCTGTTCTTGAGTCCAATTTGGAGACAAGAACAAAAATGACATTTTCGGGTTAAAGCGGGGTCCAATGTGGGCCGCTTTGCACCGAAAAAAGCGTCAGGGTCAAAGGTCTCCAAAATAGTCCAACTTAGTGTCAACAGGTCAGGAACGATGATACGAACCCAACGGAACTTACAGAATTGGATTCCGATGAGCCGATCCAAAATCGTCCGTCGAGTGGAGCCTGTGGGGCCCACGACACACGATTTTGTCAACGTTCTCAGAATCGAACCAAACTTGGCTCACAGGACCAGCGTATTGCTACGAGTCTGATGGCACAAGTTTCGTCTCGATCCGACGTGTGTACACTAAGTTACAGCGAGAATCAGAATAGTCGGATACGGGGCGATGTCCGCGGATACGTACTGATTTCGGTGTACACGCACATCCGAATCAGCTTCTGCAAAATTCCACACATCCGTATCGACGACGCGCACGTATCTGTGAAGACCGCACGCGACCAAGTCGTCCCGTTTGGCTGGGCGCACTCAGTTCCGGGGTGAAACAGGGTCTGGTTTTTCCTGTTTTTGGATCGCGGTGTGCGATCACCACAGGACGCGATGCCCCGAGCGGTTTGCACGGGCACCGAGAGGGTCATACAGGCTACGCAATGCAATTCACGAAATCGAAATCCGAGCTACGAGCAAGAAGTTATGAATACCTGAAGTGGTCTCGAAAAACTGGGGTTCTATGTGTCCGACACGACCCCAAGGACACTGTGCCCTGTGTCAGGGCCGTGTCCACCCTAGGGTTTAGAGATTCTGCTGCGCGGCGGCCGGAGCTTGGCGGCCGGAGGCTGGGGTGCGCGAGAGGCGGCGCTGGGTCAGTGCAGGCGGCCGGCGGCGCAGGGCCTCGGGGCTGCGGTGGTCCAGTGCTCGGCGAGGGCTCGCGGAGAGAAGCCGTGGTCGGGGCTCGTCGGCGCTGGGGAAGATGACAGCAGGGTGGAGGGATCAGCCGGAGGAGGGGGAAATGAGCGTCGGGGCTGGCCGAGGGACGGCTGCGAGGGGTGGCTGCGCTGGTGGAGTTGTCGGAGAAGTCGCTGGGCTCAGGCGAAGTCGGGCTAGGGCGGCAGCGGGTCGAGGAAGGAGGCGGAGCTCTAGAAGAGGGGCTGATTTTATAGAGAGGTGAGGGAGGCGGATGGCCGGCGGTTGGCCGGAAGGGGAAGGGAGCGGTCGGTCGTTGCGGGAGCGGAGGCGGCGCAGGGAGGAGAAGGGCCGCCGGCGGCGTAACGGCCGGAGGCTGGGATTCGAACGGTCGGTTCCCAGGGAAGGGGAAGGGCTAATGGATCCGGGTCGGGTCCTGGCGGGTCGGGTCTGACCCGGATCCGACCCGCTAAGAGGATTGGCCCGGTTCAGTCAGACCGGCTGGTCCGGGTCGGTTCAAACTCAGGGTTTGGTTTGGTTTATTAATTAATTTGGTTTAATTAATCAGTTAATTTTAACAATAGTTTTTAAGGCTTTAAAAATTCATCCGGGGTCCAATAAATTCCCGGAAAAATACCCTATGTCCAGATTTTCATTTTACACCATAAAATATTATTTTCATAATATTTTACTATTATTTAATATCATTTAAAAAATCCTTTAATAATTCAAGCACCTGTATTTAATTACAGAAAATTCACAGTAAATTTCAGAAAATTGGGAAAAATTCTAAATTTAAAAATTCTTGAAAATCAGGGGGATTACAATCTACCCCCTTAAGAGGATTGCGTCCTCGCAATCAAAGAATAGCCGGTCAACAGAGATGACACGGTTACAACCATTTGTTCGAAGCACATCAACTTAAAGAATTTCAAGGTGGAGAGTAATACCTAGGAAAATTATTTCCCTTAGCATTAAATGTTATGCAATTTCCCCAAATGTGGGAAATTTAGAAAATTACAGTTTTTAAAAAAAACAGGTTATTCCTTTAAAGCATATTAATTAATAACAAAATTACTAGGTGATCACTAGGTTATCTATTATTAACAAGTTAAGATTATCAGGGTAAGGTTAGGGTCACGAACCAATAGGCACGATCTAGAAACAGAAAACTACAAGAACTTACGCGCATTAGCTACTCCTTGGTTCTGTGCGTTCTCCAAAGACATTGCGAGGGCTTGTCCACGTCCTTACCGTCGATTCCTCTGCTGCTGCTGAACCTGCTGGAAGAGCAGTGCCTGGGGTATCAAAGGTGGCCTCGGCTGATACTCTTCTGAAGCTGGTGGTAGATCTTCTTGAACTTCCGTTTGTGGTGCTCCCAATGTTGGATAGTTTATCCTCGGTACTGGTAACGCTTGTTGGTTAACTTTTGGTGCTCTATCTTGATGCTCTGGGCATTCCTTTAATAAATGCTGACTGGATCCGCAAGCTAAACATAATCTCTTTTTGCGTCTGCACTGGTCCTCAATATGGCCTCGCTTGTGACAATATGGACAGACAGGTATTGCCTGTGGGGATGCTTCTGGTGGCTGGTGACTGTGAAGTCTTTTTACAACTTCTTCCTGTGGTGCTCCGACTGTTGCTGATGTGGATGACCTCTTCAGATTGGTCTCTCTCCTGATGACGCGTTCTATGCGTCGTGCTGCAGCAAGGACGTCCGGATAAGATGTAGGTGCAACAGATCCAATCAGTTTCTGCAGCTCAATGTTTAGTCCGTCGAAGAACTTTTCAGCCTTTTCTTCTTCTGTCTGAATCAAAGTAGGGGCAAAACGACTCAGACGAATGAACTTCGCGTTGTACTCTTCCACTGTCAGATTGTCCTGAGTGAGGTGATTGAACTTGTCCCGTAGTTCTGATCGAGCAATGGCTGGAATGTACATCTCCAGAAAGAGTCTAGAGAACTCTTCCCAAGTGACTCGGTCTGGTCCAAGTCGGGTCTCTTCAGATAGCTACCAGTGATGAGCATTGTCCGTCAACTGCATTCTGACTGCAGTCATCCAACGTTCCCTTGGAAGTTCAGCTGCTTCTAATTGATGTTGTGTGTTGGTGAGCCACTCATGAACTTCTGTGGGCTCCTCTTTTCCTGAGAAGGTACGGGGCTTCAGCTGGCGAAAATCGACGATAGAACCCGTCGTTGGACGTCGTGCCTGCTCTAGTACGGTTACTAAGCTGCGACTCCAAGCCTCTTGTTGAGCTTGCATTATTGCATAGATTATTTGAAACATCTGCTGCCCGTCCATGGCCTGCCCTGGTGGAATTACGGGCAATTGCATCGATGGTGGAATGTCATTTTGCTGGATTCTCGTGGCATGATGACTTGCTTGTTGAGCTGATCGTCCTTCATCAACTGGTGTCGCTTCATATTCGTTGGTTACCCCAACATCTCGTGGTGATATTGCAGGAGTCTCATCGTTTGCTCGTGAATCCATAACTCTGTAACCAAAAATAACCAATGAGAGGCGCTCAGGAATAAAGGCAGGATGCAATTCAACAAATTGATTCGAATCCGATATAGATATCAAGAACGTTTCAAGCAAGTGGATGAGATCCTAAAGCTTATCCTATTCTTATTGCAGGCCTGTTCGGTCCCTAAGTTGAAACCGAACATTTTAGTCGTTGACCTGCATGGGCCACCACAAAAACCATGTCACGCCCCAGTCCCAAAATAACGAGGGACTGGACACGTGGCAATGGCCAGCAGCACACACCGATGGACAAACCCAATTTAATGGATCCATCGGAGTGTACTTAAGCTGTATTACAACAGTCAGGGTTTACTATCTCATCCACAGAACAGCATGAACTAAAACAAAACTGAATTAAATGCTGAAAGTAAAGTTACTGGCGAATATCCAGCAAGAAATAATACTAATCGGGTGGAGACAAATCCACTACCGACAAACAAGAAAGTAAAGACAAGAAAGAGATAACTAAAACATGCTAGACAGTAACTAAGAAGCAGGGCCATCAACTGCAATCAAACTCTCGTCTGGTGTTGGTCCGTAAGCTGCGGTACTCCTCGTCTGCTAAATCTGGAGAACAAAACCAGGTCCTCAGGGGACATAGCAAGATACAAAAGAATACGAGCCAACATACAGTAAATGACATGCAAGATAGAGAAGAAAGTAAAAACAAGCAAATGAGTCACGAGAAATCACTATATCTAAGACAGTGGCATGCCAGTGATGCTATCAGACATGACTACAAGAAATCGGGGTAACCGCATCTCAATGGGAGATCACGATCCTATAGAAAGTAGTCCAACGGGGACTCACAGTCTATAGTATGGCTCTTTCGCAGCTCAACGGGAGCTCACGAAGGAGGTAGTCAAATGAACAAGTCTCTCTTGCAGTACAATGGGTACTCACAATCGAGATTGCTCAAGTGTAGTCATTGTCCAATAACAATCATCTAGGAACTAAGAAATCAGTCAAACCAACTCCGAAAATGTAGAGTACATATAAACCATCACATTATGTCTGTGGAACAAGTAGTGATCCAAGGAAAGAGCAAATAAAGTACATGCACGCAAAACGAGGAAATAAAACTAGAGCAGCAGGAATAAATCAACAAGCATCAAGAACTATATATATATGACAAGAAAGTATCAACTGAAAAACATGCAAATATTATACAAGTATCTTGCACGATAATGAAAAGTAAAACCAGGAGACAAGTATCAAAACTGCAGGATTTGGCAAGGTATACTTGCCTTGGTTTTGTTTCCAATTTTAGCTCGGGCCTCAGCTGGGTTTGTAGGCAGTACTCCGGTTGCTGAAACAAACATCACCATCAGATCCAGAAAACATCAATCAGCTAGAAATGCCTGTCCTTGAGTCCAATTTGGAGACAAGAACAAAAATGATATTTTCGGGTTAAAGCGGGGTCCAATGTGGGCCGCTTTGCACCGAAAAATGCGTCAGGGTCAAAGGTCTCCAAAACAGTCCAACTTAGTGTCAACAGGTCAGGAACGATGATACGAACCCAACGGAACTTACAGAATTGGATTCCGATGAGCCGATCCAAAATCGTCCGTCGAGTGGAGCCTATGGGGCCCACGACACACGATTTTGTTAACGTTCTCAGAATCGAACCAAACTTGGCTCACAGGACCAGCGTATTGCTACGAGTCCGATGGCACAAGTTTCGTCTCGATCCGATGTGTGTATACTAAGTTACAGCGAGAATCAGAATAGTCAGATACGGGGCGATGTCCGCGGATACGCACTGATTTCGGTGTACACGCACATCCGAATCAGCTTCTGCGAAATCCCACACATCCGTATCGACGACGCGCACGTATCTGTGAAGACCGCACGCGACCAAGTCATCCCGTTTGGCGGGGCGCACTCAGTTCCGGGGTGAAACAGGGTCTGGTTTTTCCTGTTTTTGGATCGCGGTGTGCGATCACCACAGGACGCGATGCCCCGAGCGGTTTGCACGGGCACCGAGAGGGTCATACAGGCTACGCAATGCAATTCACGGAATCGAAATCCGAGCTACGAGCAAGAAGTTATGAATACCTGAAGTGGTCTCGAAAAACTGGGGTTCTATGTGTCCGATACGACCCCAAGGACACTGTGCCCTGTGTCAGGGCCGTGTCCACCCTAGGGTTTAGAGATTCTGCTGCGCGGCGGCCGGAGCTTGGCGGCCGGAGGTGGGGTGCGCGAGAGGCGGCGCTGGGTCAGTGCAGGCGGCCGGCGGCGCAGGGCCTCGGGGCTGCGGTGGTCCAGTGCTCGGCGAGGGCTCGCGGAGAGAAGCCGTGGTCGGGGCTCGTCGGCGCTGGGGAAGATGACAGCAGGGTGGAGGGATCAGCCGGAGGAGGGGGAAATGAGCGTCGGGGCTGGCCGAGGGATGGCTGCGAGGGGTGGCTGCGCTGGTGGAGTTATCGGAGAAGTCGCTGGGCTCAGGCGAAGTCGGGCTAGGGCGGCAGCGGGTCGAGGAAGGAGGCGGAGCTCTGGAAGAGGGGCGGATTTTATAGAGAGGTGAGGGAGGCGGATGGCCGGCGGTTGGCCGGAAGGGGAAGGGAGCGGTCGGTCGTTGCGGGAGCGGAGGCGGCGCAGGGAGGAGAAGGGCCGCCGGCGGCGTAACGGCCGGAGGCTGGGATTCGAACGGTCGGTTCCCAGGGAAGGGGAAGGGCTAATGGATCCGGGTCGGGTCCTGGCGGGTCGGGTCTGACCCGGATCCGACCCGCTAAGAGGATTGGCCCGGTTCAGTCAGACCGGCCGGTCCGGGTCGGTTCAAACTCAGGGTTTGGTTTGGTTTATTAATTAATTTGGTTTAATTAATCAGTTAATTTTAACAATAGTTTTTAAGGCTTTAAAAATTCATCCGGGGTCCAATAAATTCCCGGAAAAATACCCTATGTCCAGATTTTCATTTTATACCATAAAATATTATTTTCATAATATTTTACTATTATTTAATATTATTTAAAAAATCCTTTAATAATTCAAGCACCTGTATTTAATTACAGAAAATTCACAGTAAATTCCAGAAAATTGGGAAAAATTTCAAATTTAAAAATTCTTGAAAATAAGGGGGATTACAGTCTGACCATTGACTCCAGAAGTTGCGTCGCCATCGGCGGCAGTACATCCATTCTGCAAATCCATCTCTCTGTAGTTGATGTACGAAACGATTAGAAAAAGTACAGGAATCAAACAGGATGCAAGTATTAAATAGGAAGGATGAGTTTCAATCAGGCGTGGATGAGATCCTTATACTCTATTCCTATACGCAGGCTTGTTCGGTACAGTTACGTAACCGAGACAATATATTCTTGACCTGCATGGGCCATCACAAAAATATGTCACGCCCCAGTCCCAAAATACGTAGGACTAGAAATACGTAACACGCCAGCCGTATGTATACGAACTCCAATATATGGAAACCATATACACACGTACGTTGTACATGAATATCCAATCCACAGTGGTAATATATGTCACAATAAGTCACACACAGTTCTATATCTCATCCACAGCACAAATAATAGAATAATGGAAATCAATAAATGAATATCAAAGAAGCAGTCTCAAATAGTAATCTCAAAGTGTGATAGTCGGGTGGAAACAAATCCACTGCAAATCGACTATAATAAACTACTAAAGAGAGAAGAGAATAACTCTAATATAAGAATAAATGTCTGGAAAAGAATAGCAACTAGAATCTCTAAACAGCTGCAATGAATCACATATAATCAGAAGGTAAGATCTCCTCAGACTGATAGGTAGCGTCAGGTCCAGGTCCATACTCCTGCGGGTACTCCTGCTCACCTATATCTGGAAGGGACCAGGTCCTCAGAGGGACGTAACAAGATACAAAAAAGCACATGCCAATAAAGTAATGAAAGTAAACATCCATGGGGTCGCCTAACCGTCTAAGTGAATGCAGTTAAGAACACCTTTCCCCACAAGTGAGCTATCTGGCTGAAAAACTGGGATTTGGCATGGTTCTCTATTGGAGATCCAGGGGCCTAAAAAGGCACGACGAATTTCGAACGCCGGAGGCCCGCCTGATAATAATATAATATATAGTGGTCATCACCACCCGTATCTCCGACGGAGAATCCGGGCGCACAATAGATAAAAGTGTAAACGAGCTCAAATGCGGTACTTGTTGTTCTCCCCACCCAATGCTCTAAGCATGTCATATCCATGACACGATAAACCTCTAATAACCGCCAGGTCTACTAGCATGCAAAGTTTCTATTGGCAGTTATCCCTATCCGTCGCACGACCTATACGTACCAGTGGCCAGCCGAGTACGCAAGTCCGTGTCCTACATGTGACTCACACTCGTGTAAGAATAGTGTCATGGCCAATGAAACATAAATGCCTCATGAAGATGGGGTAATCTCATAAAGTAGGTCTAATGCATATACATAAATAAAAATATAGTACGACGACACCGTCGTTGCACCCAAGTTTCCTTGGACGCGCAGTTTATATAGCAGTTAAAATAAATGAACTAAATAAACAGAAAGTAAACATGCATGCCTCATATGGAATGTAAAAACAGTACAATGGCAAGGTATACTTGCCTGGCAAGAAATCTGTAGAGTGTACGCGCCCAAATGTCAAGGACACGGAACCTGGAACTAAGGACTCCGAACAAACGTCTTCGGATGCTGAAATAAATATCACCAACGTTTCCGGAATGAGCAAAATAGTTAAAAAGCACATCCCTTTCGTCCAATTTGGACACAGGGGCAAAACGGTAATTTCGGGTAAAAGTGGGGTCCACGTGTGGCCCACTTTGCACCGAAAAGCGTGTCAAGGGTAACAGTCTCTAAATGGAATAAACTATAGGTCAAACAACTCTAGATGTCAATACGAACCCAACGGTATGTCCAAATATGGATTCCGATGAGCCGAACAAAATTTTGTCCAAAAAGTCAACTGTGGGGCCCGCCATTTGGCGATCTGGTCAATCGTCTCAGAAATACGTGAAAATTGGGTCACAGGACCAGCGCGTTACCATGAGTCCAGTGGCGCAAGTTTCGTCGCAATCTGACAAGCGTGCACAAAATACGTGCGAGTTCCACAAAGGTTGTGACACGGAGTGTGTCCGCGGATACGGCCTGATTCCGGCGCGCACACGCGTCCGAATCAGTCCCCACAAATTTTCACGTGTCCGGTTACGCTGCGTGCACTATGCGGTACACTTGGCACCCGACGGGGCGGTCCCGTTTGGCGGGGCGCGCTCCGTTTTCCAACTTTTGGAAAACTGGAAAAAGTGGGTGCGCGCAGTTTTATGACGAATATGATTATGTCCACAGCAACTAATAGCATAGGGTTATTTAACAGAAAATAAACTAGGTCAGGTATTCTACAGGTATCAAAAAGAATCACCGAATTCGAATCTCTGTGGTGGGAGATACGAACTCGGCAATATGGGTGGTCATTCTGGAATTCTGCGATTCCAGAATTCTGTCTGCTCCGCCCACTTTGGACGCTGTTTTTCACCTAGGGGCACTCGTTTTCCGAGGTTGGCTATAAAACAAATATGGAAGAGGGTTAAGGGATGATCATACCTATGAAAACAGAATAGCGTTTGGTTGAGCGAGTCGACGGAAAATTACTCCGAAGCGAAGGTGCTTCGAGTGGGATTCTGCAGGATGCGAGGTCGGCGTCGTCGGGATGGTTGGATGGCTTGGTGGGGCTTCTCTGGCTGCGGTGACGGCTCTAGATGGGAAGAGGAGGTCTGGAATTTTAGGTTAGGGTTTTTGGGAGAGAAAAAAAAATATATATATTATATAGGAAGAGAGAGGGGAAACGGATGGATGGTTGGCGGGTTGGGGTCCTTGGCCGCTGAAGCAAATAACTTTGCTAGCGGGTCACAACATGCAAACTTTTTTGCTAGAGGGCGTTGACAGCAACTAATCGGCTGAAGGAGTAAATCAAATGGGCGGAAGGGTTTGCTGCAGCAAGTTGCTACTTGCTAAAGTAGTTACCATTGTTATTATTATTACTATTATTATTGTTATACTTATTATTAAATAATTTCTTTTACTTAATCCTTTCTTTTTCTATTAGTAAAATATATATATACATATATATATATTTTTATATACATATATATATATATATATATATATATATATATATATATATATATATACTCATAAGAAAATTTATAGATTAGGGTAATGCACAACATTAGGCTAGCAACTGCTTAAGGGGTCTCCTACATGGAATAAATTCCTAAAAATTTCTGATGGTCCCACAAGTCCTCTAAGTGCCCGAACACCTAAAATAAAAATTATTAAAAATCTATCTCTCTTATTTAGACCTAATTACTACAATTTAATTAATAATTAATAAATAAAAGGTATATACGATTTTCTAGGAAGGGGGTTTTACACTCATTCTTATGCGACATTCTGTATATGCACACGAGTTAGACTTTATATCATTTCCATGAAACTGATCCTAAGACAAGACTAGAAAGACAATCGAAATAGTTTGTGCACTTAACTAATTCAACGTGTTTAGTTTTGTTGAGTGGGCGAGAATCCTCTCTACTAGTGCATTCAACGTACTGATAATCCACCTGGTTGTTTGCAGGGTGCAGGAGAATCTCGTTCGGTGTGGAGTATCCCCTCGTGCGTGCTAAGACGTGGAGTTCGCTCTGGAGCCTTGGAATGTTGCATCCGGAGCTGAAGCACATATACAAGATGTAATGTATTGGAACATCACCTACGTTATCGTTCCACAGTTGTAAGCCGCTTGGCATATTTTATTGTTTCAAGAGAGAGAGCTTGAGCGACTTGTAATCTCGGTCTAGTGTCGCTTGTAACCTTATTTCATTATCAATAAAGAGCTTATTTTTCTATCATACTTGTCTTTATACTTTGCTTCCGTTATGACGACTTTGTGAACTTGTTATCAAACGCCTGTTCGGACATGGCCTTGCACGGGCACAACTCAGGCTCGTGCGGCATCATGCCCAAGCGAGGACGTTCCGGTCCTGCCGGGCCGGGGACATGACACATACGACACCATCTTAATATTGCCCGATAGCTATTATTATAGGCAAACTCTGCAAGCAGCAAGTGAGTCAGAACTATCACATATATTATTACTTTAAGGCATCTTTATCAAAGCCAGACATGACAATGCCAAATATAACCCCTGTAAACCCACAAACTAGCATTTAAGACATCAGTATATTGTATCATATTAGTGTATTGTATAACATCAATAGATACACCAAGTATATGGTAGATACTTTGTCCCTAGAGATGCATAAGGTAGATCTTTGTGTAATATACATAATATGGTCTAGGTTGCGTGATAATGTACGGTGTATGGATTTGCTTGGGCATCGTATTGTGTATAGCGTATCGTATCGTGTATCGTATTAAATAATTGTAGAAGTTTAGCACTATACTTATAAATCCATATAGGAATATGATTCAAGATAAATTTCTCATAATTTTTTATTTGTTTTATTTTTATAGACAGTTCCAGAATCCAAACTCTTACATATACATTACATGACTCATTTAAAAAAAAACTGATACTATCTATTAGCCTATTTGTCGTATTCGATCAACCGAATACGTAAAGTAATAGTAGTATACTGTATCGTATCATATCGTAAAGAACGTATCTTGTATCGTAATATACTAACGAGATAGAAGATAGTGTATAGTACGATACTGACAAGTCAGGTGCATACTGCATACATCTCTAAGGTAATTCAACAAAGATTTTAAGCAATGCCACTTTAATCTTCTATATTGGAACATATTGTCTGTTTAGAAATACCATAATATTGTATGTAAGTTGAATATTTAACACGTCACTTGTAATGCAAAAAGTCCGAACCAGTACTACGGATTAGCACTATTCTACTATAAATAATCCTACCAGTGCCCAAAGATCACTTTGAGCAGCAACATTCGTGACATATTTTACCTTTAAAATCATAAAGCAGAAAAAAGAAGCAGCAAAATGCAGTAAACTGCAGGTTGATTGGAAATTAAAAATACATAAAGTTTTGAAGTATTTTAAACAATGGGCGAGAATAAGAAGTGGCGATGCACACACAAACAAATATATCAATGCATAAATTTTAAACAAAATATTAGAAACATACACTTCACGTCAATGCATTCACCTTTTACAACTGAAAGCTATTGCAAACAAGAGAAACTCGTGTAAGCACAAAAATTGAGCCGTTTGGGCTCAACTTGCCACATTAACTTCCTCTAACATGCTTCCTTCCAGGTGAGGTGAAGAAAGAAGCTGTTGCGATAGACATGGATGAATCTAAAGAGGAGGGCAACCTTGCAATACGAAAAATGGATAAACAACTCGAGTAGTATCTTTCCATTGTGAATGAAGAAGCATTAGAAGAACTCAGTTTGTAGATACCTATACAAAGAAGTGCATGAGTGCTTTCAAAGAAAAGGGAGTGCATATTCATTAAGTAAGAGAATCCAGAGTTATAGAAAGCACAACCGAATCAAAGTGCCAGTGTCATCTCGGTGCGCCTTCCTGATTATTTATGAATATCGGACACCTGTTTTTCAGGCATGTCGATGTATTGGCCATTTTGGAATCCCACTGCCCGCATCCTACTGGAGATGTCATCCGGAAAGACCTGATGGAAGTCCTCAGGTAAGGTACGATGTCTTGCGGTGGAGAGGGGACTGCAGATGGAAATGCACTCTCTGATATTCTGTCTAATCTCATGACTCCTGGGTTGTCTTCTCGAAACAGCCCTGGTGCTCTGGGGGATACTCGGGAGGAGAAGTTGTCATTGTTGGGTCTTCCACCCTGGCAGCTTCCCCTGATTCCAAGGTAACTCATTCCGATAGCTTGGATCACAGTAGGGAGCATGAGGTAGGAGTTGGGAGAAAGCTGATTCGGGAACAGGAGGTAGGAGTCTGTAGAGAGCTCAGAAGCACAGATGCGGCAAGAAACCATGTGTCGGATTTGAATTCGACACAAATTCGTGTGTGACGTGGTTTTCAATTCGTGTCGAAAGATGTTGGTCATCGTTGCCGTCGTTTGTTTCAGACATGACTCGGGACACGCGGAGCCTCTGATACCACCCGGCATCATGGAAATGTCGATCGCTGAAACCAACGACCCAAGATACAAGGAGCGGCACCTCAGTTCTTACACATGAGATATTAAGGAGAAGTAACTTTATTGATAACTCAAATAATGACAATCAACTTATTTACTTAAACCCTAAGAAGGAATCATAAACAAGCTAGGAAAAATAAATACCGAAAATATACGAAAAGATTCAGCCAAAAATGTCCAAAAATAGACTCAACCGCCTCAAACCGGTATACCAGTTTGGCCCAAATGGAACTCCGGTCAGGAAACAGAGTTCCGGTAAATTTTCACACTCTACACTCAAAGAACTCTGAATAATTTCAACTAAATACCCTCAACTTTTACCGACCGACATAGTTACCTGTACTCTCGAGTCCTGAGTCCACCTCCAAATGGCGCTGCTAGTCCTCATTCAGAAAAAGGTTTTGGCCATCATTGAGGTCTCATGTTGATAGCAGCGTCTCACCAGTAATCTCCACACGAACATTTTCCGTCCCTGAAATGGTGGAAACGGCTGACATCCCTGACAATAATTTCACGGTCTGCAACCTTTGATATGAACTTGATGGCTACATGGCAGTCATCACAGACTCGCAAATTTTTCATAACCCGGATTGGAGCTCCAGCAGGCATGGTGAGAATTGCGAATGCAATGGCCAGCTTCTCGCTATGGTGAGCTAGGCTACACTCTTTTTCTTCGTCCTCCATGTCATGTAGGACCATGCTAGTGTCAGGGACGTACCCGCACTGCCTCATCTTAGCCATCAGCTCCCTCAAGAAGTCGTCAATCTCTCTACGCTTTGGATGCAATCTATCCCCTGTGCAGAACTGATGCACAATGCCCTTGAGCTCCACCCAGCTGATGCCAGGCTCCTTCCGCACCCTCTGCTCTCTCATAGCTCTTCTAACCTCGGAAACATCCCCCCATCTTTCTGCTGAAGCCCGAACATTCGAAAGCAACACATAGGAAGCAGAATCCTCCGGATCCAACCTTAGCACATGTCCTGCCACCCTCTCCGCCATCTCTGAATTCCTATGGGTCTTGCAGGCCGAGAGTAATGTCTTCCATATGACGCCGTCGGCTCTCACGGGCATCGATTTGATCAGAGCTTCAGCTTCGAGCAAGCATCCCGACCGTCCGAGAAGATCAACTATGCAAGTATAATGTTCCAGCAGGGGCTTCATTTTGTACTTGCTTTTCATCAGCTCAAGATACTCCATCCCCTCGTCCTTGAGCCCAGAATGGCTGCAAGCGTAGAGCAAGCTCAAGAATGTGACCTCAGTAGGCTCCGCCCCTTGCCCCACCATCTCCTCGAATAGGTGGACTGCATCCTGTCCGTGCCCGTGAAACCCGAAGGCTGCAATCATGGCGCTCCACAGCACAAAGTCCGAGTCATCGGACTCGGAGAAGACTCGAGCAGCATCGGACAAGCTCCCGCATTTGGAATACATGGTAACGAGGGAGGTCCTAACGGGCACCACGGAGTGGAGCCCGGCTTTGACGAGTTGAGCATGAGCCTGCTGGCCTTGGGAAAGGGCGGCCAAGTCGGAGCAGGCGCTAATGACGCTGACGAACGTGATCTCGTCTGCGGGCAGACCTGCAGCCTTCACGAGGGCGAAGTGGGCCAGTGCGCCCTCAGAATCCCCGTTCCGCACCCTGCCGGCGATGATGGTATTGGAGGAAACGACGGCGAGGCAGGGCAAGGCCTTCAACGCCCTCTCGCCCTGGGGGAGGCATCCGCACCTCATGTACATGTGAGCGAGAGAGCTGGCTACGCATGGGTCGAGGTCGAAACCGGAGAGGACGACATAGGCATGGATCTGGAGGCCGGAGGAGACGTCCTGCAAGCCGGCGCAGCATCGGAAGGAGCTGGCTAGGCTGAAGTGGTCGGGGAGGAAACCCTGCTGCCTCATCTTGGCGAAGAATTCGAGGGCCTGGTGGTCGAGCCCGAAGTGGGTCATCCCGGTGACCATGGCGTTCCAGGTGGCGACGTTCCTCTCAGGCATTTCATCGAAGAACTTAAGGGCAGCAGAGCTGGAGCTGCGGAGGAGGCAGGTGAGGAGGATATTGTTGGACATGAGGTTCTTCTTGGGCATGTTGTTGGAGAAGAGGGCCAGCGCGTCCTGGGTTCCGCCTAGCCTGGAGTACATGTGGAGGAGGTGGTTGGAGGTGAATCGGTCGGAGGAGGACCCGGAGGTCAGGATCACGGCGTGGACTTTCTGACCTTCTCTCATTGTGCGGCATCCTCGGAGGACCTGGGAAAACACATCCGACGAGGACCACAGCCGCTTCATCAATCCCTCCATTTTTCTCCTCCTCCTCCTCCTCCTCCTCCTCCTCCTCTATTCATCTATTATTACCTACACTACTACTTCTCACTTCTCTTATATATACATGCACCTATGTCATAATCATCATTTTTCCATGCCTATCTCTATTTACTAAAGGCTTATGATAAAAGGCACTACAAACAACACTCAACACTGTCCATTTTTTAACCCCTAAAAATTATAAGTTTGTCACTCATAAAACTTGCTTAGGACTGCCCATACCAACCTAAATAAGTAAAACCATTTATCTTCTTTCTTTTTCACCTACAAATGAAGAATCCATCATTCTCTCCAAGTCCTAAAAACTAAATTTAACTTTGAAATTTGATTGTTGTGGTCTCAAGTGGAAGAAAATTCTGATTTGGTGATTCTCCAACGAATATTTTTTGTTAAATTCGTTATGTCTTCGATAACATATGATGAATAAGTTTTTGAAGCATTTGATTGTCACCAAATTATTTAGTTTTATTCGACAATTGTAGGAGCGATGCACGAAATTCTCTTCGATGAAGAAGTCGGATCATGCAATCCATTAAATATGCACTCCGCTCCTTCCGAAGAACATGTCGGTTGTTCTGAAGCACCTACGGTAAGCAAAATGATAACCCTATTTCGATAGTCAACAGTCATTGTGTAAGGACTGTATAAATTACGACAGTCCTATATGAATATAGGACTATCATAATTTTGACATTCCTATAGACTATGGAATTTTAAGTACTACTTTGATATTCTAATCGATTGATACATCTTATACTTTTGTATCATTTTGTAATTTTGTATGAAATAGAAACGGAATATAACATCTTGTACTTTTGTAGCGTGATAGTGCAATAGATAGTGACTATGAAAGAAATGAAATGAAGTACTGTATGTTGCGCAATGAGTCATGTATGTTGAGCTTTGGTATCTTTTCCAACTTATATATATATATATATATATATATATATATATATATATATATATATTTATATATATGTGTGTGTGTGTGTGTGTGTGTGTGTATGTTGAAAGTCCTAATTTTTATTAGAAAAAACTAGGACTGTCAAGATTTTGGCAGTCTCATTAGCCATTAGGACTGTCAAAATCTTGACAGTTCTAGTTTTGATCCCCTGTCTTTGCACATATATATAAAAGTCACAATGCAAAACCAATCAAAACTAGGACTGTTAAGATTTTGACAGTCTCAATATCCATTAGGACTGTCAAAATCTTGACAGTCCTAGTTTTAATTCCCTATCTTTGCACATATATATAAAAGTGTCCGAACATACCAACTCAAAACTAGGACTGTCCGGATTTTGACAGTCCCATTGGCTATTAGGACTGTCAAGTTTTGATCTCCTGTTTTTGCACATATATATAAAAGTCACAAAACAAAACCAATCAAACTAGGACTGTCAAGATTTTGACAGTCTCAATACCTATTAGGACTGTCGAAATCTTGACAATCCTAGTTTTAATCCCCTATATTTGCACATATATATAAAAGTGCCTAAATATACCAACTCAAAACTATGACTGTCAAGATTTTGACAGTCCCATTAGCTACTAGGACTGTCAAAATCTTGACAGTCCTAGTTTTGATCCCCTATCTTTGCACACATATATAAAAGTCACAAAACAAAATCAATCAAAACTAGGACTGTCAAGATTTTGACAGTCTCAATATCCATTAGGACTGTCAAAATCTTGACAGACCTAGTTTTAATCCCCTGTATTTGCACATATATATATAAAACTGCCTGAACATACCAACTCAAAACTAGGACTGCCAGAATTTTGACAGTCCCATTAGCTACTAGGACTGTCAAAATCTTGACAGTCCTAGTTGTGATCTCCCTGTCTTTGCACATATATATAAAAATGACTGAACATACCAACTCAAAACTAGGACTGTCGGGATTTTGACAGTCCCATTAACTATTAGGACTGTCAAACTCTTGACAGTCCTAGTTTTATTTCCCTGTCTTTGCACATATATATAAAAGTGCCAACTTCAAATTTAAACAAAAATAATCAGACAAAACTAGGACAGCCAACTTAAAAAAAACATAACCAAGCAAAACTCGAAACACAAAGTTACAACCAACTTTAAAGTTCAACATGTCAATATTACAACCCAAAAAACTCAAAACACAAACTGTAGCAAAGTTTCATATCAATTGAAACATGGCCTAAACTTCATGCCTTCTCTTTGTATGTTGCTCTCTATTTTTCAAGAAAGAAAAATCTTCAGTGTTGTCGATGTGTTGTAGCTCCTCATTGATTTCCATATAATTTGTACCCTGGCAACTGACGAGACTTTTTTCCAACTTCTTCGCTTTTTCTAGCCTATTGATGATAATTAATAAAATTTGTTAGGTTATAAACATTTACATATCTTCAAACTGAAAGTTGGTTACCTCACCATCTTGACCAATGTAGTATACAAGACAGATTTGGCGGAAAGATCTGATGGTACACGCACAATATCGCCTCCGCGTTTGAACAACGTAGGTAGTCCGACCCCAGCGTAGTAGGCGATGTAGTCGTCGCTATATTCTGTCATATTAACTGCTGCTTGTCGTTCAGTTTCTCTAATAACGTGACGTTGCCACTCAGTGAAGAAGTCCGAGACCCGGTTGAACGCCGTAGGAATATAGTTTAGGGGTTTTGTACCTTTCGGAATACTTATCATTTTTAATGTGCACTTCGGGACTGTTTGTACGTAGCCAAACTGACGGAGCACTCTATCAGGCATATAAGGCTCCTCGATTTCATGATAACTTATCAGACCGTGATATAAAGTGACTGGTTGCAATGGACGACTATTCTGTCATAAATCACGATATGGATTTTAAACTATCTGCAACGCATAAAATTTAGCATAACATAATTTAGTAAATTATTACCAAACATAAAAAATTAGGTCTCAATTCACCTTTTATATCGTCATAACTTCAAGTGCATTCCGTAGGACGGCCAATGTGTGTGGACGCTTGGCATCTTCCTTAGATGGCTTCCATCTGCATATTCTAGGAAGGTAGTCGCCATACCCTCGGTTAAGTTTAGCCTACTTCAGGGTTGGAAAGTGCTCGTATTTCCATGCATTCACGCAACCAAGTTAAAATAAATAGTCAAAAAATTTACAACAAATTTTTCTTTATGTATACAAGTTGACGAAGATATATCTTTACATGGTGTAGAGTCTGGCATCCGAATATTGTCTTAGAACCGACACGGGATACCGCACCAAGCTCGCGGTAAAGGTATGCTAGTATACCGCTTCCCAAAGATATTTCTCCCACCGTATCTATGTCGTCAAAATTCAAGAGATATTTAGCATGTATTGACGTTCCAAACTTATCCGGAATGCTGACAGCCCCTAAGATGAACTGCATATATCCACGGGCCACATTATCGCTATTATCCGCTTCGGGGTCCGGATCATTGAATGTCTCCTCCAAATATTTTAAAGGAAGTCTGTACGACTTCTTGAAGTCTTGAAGGGTTGCAAAACTCGTCGCATCAACTCCTAGACAGCCTGATACATAATCCACAATATGGTCGTAAAAGTTAATGCTCGATTCGTCAAAAGTGTGATTCATCATGACTCGACCACCAACCCTAAGTCCCAATATATGATGGACGTCATCCAGGGTAATCGTCAACTCCCCTTTTGGGAGATGGAAAGTGTTGGTTTTTGGATGTCATTGTTCTACAAATTTTGAGACTCCAGAAATACGTCGAAACTACATCTAAAACATATTTTAGCTTATTTCACTATAATTTTTAGTCTCTAATGAAAATTGGAAAGAAAATTTTTGAAAATTTTTCGAAATGCAATGAAAAATAAAAAATAAAAATTGAGAAGGACAAGGAGGAGGAAGAATTGTACCTTGATTCTTTTGAGAGTTTGGGAGCCATCGATTAATGGTTGGAATTTGAGGAGATGGAGATTGCAAAATTTTAGGTTTCAAATGGAAAAAGTGTAGGAGGAGGGCTCTGGCCGGTGGTGGAGGTTTGGGGGGTTTGGGAGTGAGGTTGGGCTAGTATGAGTAATATTTGGGCTAGTATGAGTAAACTTCATTCATTAATGGGCTAGTCCCAATACTGAACTAGCCCCAAGTATTTTTTGTAGTGCCTTTATCACAAGCCTTTACTAAAATGCTTAACCTTGCCCTTCTTTTTAGTTGTAACTAGCCCCAAATTAGGAAGCTCTAAATTATATACTCCCTCTTTTTCTCCACATAGGAAGGGAGCCCCCACCCAACACCAACAAAAACTAGCTCTATATGTTGTCGGAGAAATACATGTTTAGATCATCTATTTAATTGTTTTCTTCTCACATCTTCTACCATGTCTTCAAATCTCTACTCTTCACATATCAAGTAGCATGCATGTAAGTCACAAGTTCTCCTTCAGATCTAGGCGATTCCTCCATTTGTAAGGAACACATACCAATGTCATCGACTGTGAAGCATCTTATAGAGAGTCAACACTCCAGGAGTTATTTACATGAGCATCTGCAATAATAACAATCACTATCGGTTCAATTCACTCTTCTCTACATTATTGGTTAAGAAAGAGGGGATATTTGACAAGAAGGAATAGCTGTCCCGCAGGGAATGACCGTTAATGATAAGTAGCGTACGTTCTAGGATCAAGATAACAAAGTGGCAATATGTATACTTGGATTTGTTGCCATGAACACGAAATATTGTTTATTACTTCATGATATGTAGGTTAAGCTCCCAAAGTCATCCTCACAAGTGGAATATATCCTCACACATATCAGTTGGAGCAGAAGGTAAATAATCTGCAACATGCTACGAAGCACGAATACTTCAAAATGCTTGTCAATTGTCATGTATGTCTGTGTCAGACACGCATACAAACACTACACAAGTACTCCAGAGTACACTAGGACACTTTGAGATCAGTGTTATGCCAATGTCTTCGTGTTCATTTGTCGGTGTTTTTGCCTTTGGACTATGAAAGATAGTCCCACATTGGCTACCACCAAGTGGATATCTCAATATAATGTTTTGCTTGTGTTGAGGTATGCACATGGGATGTGGTGATGCACATGGGTGCCATGTGGGAGTATTTTATTAGGATGAAGAAGGATTAACTCCTTAATGAAAGCGTTTATGCTTTTTGTCATTCTCTTGGAATTTATTCCATAGGAGCTAAGTCCCAAAGAGGCTTAGCGACTCGGACTCGGGATCGGGCCCAAAGTGACGCTTTGTTGGAACACTTTGCACTTAGCATCGGTGTAAACACCCTAAATTTTCAGATTTTTAAAAATCAATTTTTGGGAATTAATATGCAATATTCAGGAATTTACATAGGTCCTGTGGCGATGTTATAATTTTTAATTGCCAATAACTAACATTAAAATGTAATGAAAATATGATTTTATGGTGTAAAATAGAAAACCGGACTTAGGGTAATTTTTCTGGATTTATTTGGACCTCAGACCTATTTTTAAAAGCCTAAAAACTATTTTCTAATTAAATTAATTAATTATTAGTTATTATTTTTATTATTATTATTATTTATTACTTTTTTTTTAGTTTTTGGGCCCGGCCCGGCCCAGTGGGCCGAGCCCGTTAGCACCCAGCCCAAACCGAGCCTAGCGGGTCGGGCGGGTCCGCCCGACCCGGATCCGCGCCCGACCCGCATCCCCATTCCCCCCTGTCCCCCACGCCGCCCCGAGAATTCCGCCGCCCGTCGCGTGCCCGTCGGCCATGACCTCCGCCCACGCTCCCCTCGGCCGGCTCCCTCGGCCCACGTCGTCCCCGACCTCACCCCCGCCCCCAGCCTATAAAACCCTCTCCCCTCCAGTCTCCTCCTCCCTCAAACCCCCGCCGGAGCCCTAATTCCTCCTCCCTAGCCGCCGACCACCACCCTCCAGCGCCGCCCGGAGCCCCGCCGACCACCACCCTCCAGTACCCAGCCGCCCATCGCCGAGTCTCCTCCCACAGGGGCCAGCAACACCAGCAGCAGCAGCACCCGCGGCTGCTTTCCCCCTCCTCCGCCCGGAGCTGAGAGCCGCCGTCCTCCCCGGGCCCATCTCCGCCGCCCGGAGCTGCCCTTCCCCGGCGAGTCTCGGTCGAACCCGTCCAGCGTAGCTCCGGACACGCGGACACAGCCCTAAACCCTAGGACACAACTCAGACACAGGATTCGGACACGACAGTGTCGTGTCGGACACGAGGTAAACCCTAACTTTTCCTACTCTGTTCTGGTACTCGTAATTTCCTCCTCGTAGCTCGGAATTCGATTCCGTAAATTTCTACGCGAAGCCTGTATGACCCTCTCTGTGCCCGGATAAACCGCTCGGGGCATCGCGTCCTATGGTGATCGCACACCGCGATCCAAAAATAGGAAAAACCAGACCCTGTTTTACCCCGGAACTGAGTGCGCCCCACCAAACAGGATGACTTGGTCGCGTGCGGTCTTCACAGATACGTGCGCGTCGTTGATACGAACGTGTGAGATTTCGCGGAAGCAGATTCGGGTGTGCGTGCACACCGGAATCAACACGTATCCGCGGACATCGTCCCGTATCCGACTTTTCTGCAATTTACCCTAACTTCGTGCACACACGTCAGATCAAGACGAAACTTGCGCCATCGGACTCGTAGCGATACGCTGGTCCTGTGGGTCAAGTTTGGTTCGATTCTGAGAACGTTGACGAAATCACGTGTCGTGGGCCCTATAGGCCCCGCTCGACGGGCGATTTTGTGATCGGCTTATCGAAATTCAAATCTGAAAGTTCCGTTGGGTTCGTATCAGTGTTCCTGACCAGTTGACACTAAGTTTGGTGAATTTAGAGACCGTTGACCCCGACACGTTTTTCGGTGCAAAGCGGGCCCACCGGTGGACCCCGTTTTGGCCCAAAATTGCCGTTTTTGCCCTTGTCTCCAAATTGGACCCAAGGACAGACGTTCCTAGCTATTTGACACCTTCTGAGCATGATGATACTGTTTATTTCAGCTTTCGGAGACATCTCTGGAAATTTCCGAAACCAGGACCTAAGTGGAATTCAAACATCAGGCAAGTGCACATTGCCAAACTTGCAGTCTTTATTTTCATAATTCCTGTAATATTACTTTGCTGGATGTCTTGTGTAAATTCATATAAACTTGTTTAAACTGCTTAACCTAGGAAACGTGTGACGTACCTAGTGTCCGATCATAGTCGGGTGCCAACACCGTACGCGGTGTTGGGTACGTCATTTAGAGATGGATTTACGATACCCTTTACTCTTGTACTTGACCTATCAAGTACCCTACAACCCAGGACACTTGACACTGTACATGGACAGAATCTTCCTGAGATATTCGTGGTGATTCTGTATAGGATACAGGACTGGACAGAGATATTTTATTTATGGACATTATGACTGTTGCATTAGTTATAATCCCGCTGACATGGACATGAGACGTTATGGTCATGGCTTGCGTGATTACATCGGGTGGGGAGAGACACACAGGCTACAGGCTGTTCTATCTATATATCTACTATTATTGTGAGGTTGTAGACTCTCCAGCAGAGCTAGACCCTTTACGTGTTATTACTGCTATCGGCTCCCCGATACAGAGCTTGTAGCGGTCTCAGCCTGAGTACTAGTGTTGCTCTCATTTGCATATCACATAGATGGTTACATAGTTTACCCTGCTGTTTCAATTAATTTAATTGCACTGCTTTTATTTGGCTTGTTTTATTTGTGCCTTGCTATGTCCACTGAGGACCTGGAATGGATTATGTCCCCAGGTTTAGCAGAGGAGCAGTACCCCGAGGTATATGGGACCGGAGCTGAAGCTATTGCTGGATTAGAACCGAATACTGAAGATGAGGTGACTGCCGAGGACTTCTCCTGAGTGCCTGTTCCAGTACTCAGTACTATTTCATGTTTACCTCTTTTGTTCCTGGCCTATAGAGCCAGTTATTCAGACTTAAGTCGGATTATTTCTCCGACTGACTTGCTGTGATTATTGTTGCTACTTATTTCCATTTTATTATGCAGTTATTTCTTTATCTTTATGGATGAGATTAGTGTGACTTGTTGTAGTAGACCTTATTTACAGCTTAAGTACGCCCTGATGGCTCCATTAAATTGGGTTATCCATCGGTGCGTACTGCTGGCCGTTGCCACGTGTCCAGTCCCTCGATATTTTGGGACTGGGGCGTGACATAGTTTTTGTGGTGGCCCATGCAGGTCCAAACTAAATTGTTCGGTTTCAACTTAGGGACCAGACAGGCCTGCAACAAGATAGGATAGGTTATAGGATCTCATCCATTGATTGAATCGTTGTTGAACTCTATGTCGAATTCCATTTAATTGCTTGAATTGCATCCTGTTTTGATTCCTCTGTACGTTCTCATTGTTTCCTTTTGATGCAGAGTTATGGATCCCAGAAGTGGTAACGAGACCCCCTTGGATACACCGCCTAAAGCGGGGTTTACCTGTGAAGCTGGAACGACGCCAGATACCAGAGGACAATCCTCTCAGAGCAATCAAACTGGCCAGCCAAGTTCCAGGTTCAGGCGTGATGACATCCCGCCTCCTCCCCAGTTCCCTCCTACGATGCCTATCTTTCCCCCAGGACAGGCAATGGACGACCAGCAAATGTTCTAGATGTTCTACGCCATGATGCAGGCACAACAACAGATTCAATAGGAGGTCCAACGTCATGAGGCCGAGAACCTAAGGAACAGCCTAGTTGCAGCATTGGAAGATGCAAATCCACCAAATAGGCGGCCAGCGACGGGATCTATCACAGATTTCCGCCAACTCAAGCCCCGTACCTTCTCGGGCAAGGAAGGACCAACTGAAGTGCATGAATGGCTTACAAACACGCAGCATCAGTTGGAGGCCGCTGAACTACCAAGGGACAAATGGATGACTGCCGTCAGGATGCAACTGACGGACAACGCGCATCATTGGTGGCTGTCCGAAGAAAGAAGGCTCGGACATGATCAGGTTACCTGGGAAGAGTTCTCCAGACTCTTCCAGAAAATGTACATCCCTGCTGGGGCTCGGTCAGAACTCCGAGACAGATTCAACCGCCTGATCCAGGGCAACATGATGGTGGAGGAATATAACACCGAATTCATTCGCCTGAGCCACTTCGCCCCTTCGCTAATTCCTACCGAAGAGGAGAAGGCGAAGAAGTTCTTTGATGGGCTCAGGTTCGAGCTTCAGAAGTTAATCGGATCGGTCGTGCCCACCTCTTACACCGACGTCCTAGCTGCAGCACGTCGGCTGGAGCGCGTTACTCGGAGGGAATCAACCCTGAAACGTCCCTTCTCCTCAGCACCGTCCAAGTCATCACCAGGGAAATCTGCTAAACGGCCCCAGAAGAGCCCGCCTCCAAGAGCAGCAACTAAGAACCTGCCTACTTGCCATTACTGCGGCAAGGTAGGACATATTGAAAAAGAATGTAGACGCAAGCTGGGGCTCTGCCTGGTTTGCGGATCTGGACAACACTTCTCAAAGGACTGCTCGGAACGTCGGAAGGGAGTTCCGAATCGACCAGCTCCACCTGCAGCTCTTCCAGCTGGAGGAACAACACAGACAGGGCCTGGAGGAGCCAGGCCACCTCTACCACCTCAGGCAGCAATGTTCCAGCAAGCTCGTCAGCAAAGGGGTCCCGCTCAGGGACGAGGTCAGGCATATGCACTAGCAGTCACTGAAGAAGCTACTGCAGGCGAAGTGATAGCAGGTACCATATTAGTAGCTTCAATTCCTGCTGTAGCATCATTTGATTCTGGAGCCTCGCATTCATTTATTGCTGCTAGCTTCGTAGCCACACATAGAATAGCTACCGCACCTCTCTCAAAGATGAAGAGAATTCTAACGGGAGGTGGAATTATCCCGGTTAGTGATACTTGTAGATCATGTTCGGTAGTAGTCTGTGGCTGAGAGATGCGAGCCCAATTCCTGATCTTCTCTATGCCTGATTACGATGTTGTACTTGGTATGGACTGGTTAAGTCAGTACCATGCGACACTGGATTGCCGGCTTGGAAAAGTGATATTTAGACCCCCTAGCCTTCCTGAGTTTGAATTTCTTCGAGGAGCTGTAGAACAAGGGGTCCAGCCAACTCTTAGGGTATTGACTGTAGAAGAAGATTCAGGTTACCCAAGAGTCATAACGGAATTTGTGGATGTATTTCCCGACGACCTTCCAGGTTTACCACCTGATCGGGAGATAAAATTCACAATAGACCTAACTCCAGGAGCTGAACCTATCACTTCATCAGTATATCGGCTAGCACCTAAGGAGTTAGTGGAGCTGAAAACACAAGTTGACGACCTTCTGGAGAAAGGATTTATCCGGCCCAGTGTTTCACCATGGGGAGCACCTATACTTTTTGTACCCAAGAAGGACGGAACTGTACGGTTGTGCATTGATTACAGAGCCCTTAATGCTGTAACTATTAAGAACCGGTACCCATTACCACGTATTGATGATTTGTTTGACCAATTAAGTGGTGCTAAGGTATTCTCAAAGATTGACCTTAGATCCGGTTATCACCAGATTAGGGTGAAGAAGGAAGATATCCCAAAGACGGCCTTCAGAACTAAGTATGGACATTATGAGTTCCTAGTAATTCCGTTTGGTTTAACCAACGCACCCGCCGTATTTATGAGTTTGATGAATGGGGTCTTCCATCAGTACTTGGATAAGTTCATGGTGGTATTCATTGATGATATCCTAGTCTACTCCAAGAACCACGAAGAGCACGAGGAACACCTTAGAATTGTGCTAGAAACTTTGAGAAGGGAGAAGCTATATGCCAAACTCAGCAAATGTGAGTTCTGTATGGACAAGGTACCATTCTTAGGGCATATTATCTCAGGTGAAGGACTGTCTGTGGACCCAGAAAAGGTCACTGCTATAGAAACCTGGCCTACCCCTACCTCTGTTGCAGAAGTGAGAAGTTTTCTTGGACTTGCTGGGTATTACCGGCGGTTCGTAGAAAAATTTTCAAGGATCGCAGAGCCTATGACTAAGCTGACACGGAAGGATCAGGAGTTCATATGGACGGAAGAATGCCAGAATGCCTTTGAAGAATTGAAGAGGCGTCTAACAACAGCACCAGTCCTGACTCTTCCCTCAGGGTCAGATGGTTTTGTTGTTTACAGTGATGCGTCCGGTAGTGGACTAGGTTGTGTCTTGATGCAACATGGCAAGGTTATCGCTTATGCATCGAGGCAGCTGAAGGTCCACGAGAAGAACTACCCAACGCATGACCTGGAGCTAGCTGCAGTGATTTTTGCATTGAAGATCTGGCGACATTATCTGTATGGAGAGAAGGTCGAGATATTCACTGATCATAAGAGCTTGAAGTATGTTTATACACAGAAGGAGCTCAACATGAGGCAGAGGCGTTGGCTTGAGTTGATGGTGGACTTTGACATAGATCTGCAGTACCACCCGGGGAAAGCAAATGTTGTAGCCGACGCCCTCAGCAGAAAACCCTTGGCTTATTTCTTGACGGAGCAGCCTCAGCTATTACAAGACTTGCAAGACCTTCAGATAGAGGTTGTTCTACCTGGACAAAATGGGTTGCTGGCTAACCTCGAATTGAAGTCATCACTGGTGGAGAGAATCAAGGAAGCCTTGCCTAATGATGCCAGATTCCGAAGGCTGAAGGAGAGAACAGAAGCAGGCCTGCAAACCGGACTTCGCATCCACGAAGACGGAACATTAAGGTGCGAAAATCGCCTATATGTTCCAAACGGAGAATTAAGGCAGGAGTTGATGACAGAAGCACATAGCTCCATATACTCGGTTCATCCAGGAGGGACCAAGATGTACCGGGACTTAAGATAATATTACTGGTGGCATGGAATGAAAAGGGAGATTGCCCGATTCGTGGCAAAGTGCTTAGTATGCCAGCAGGTGAAGGCCGAGCACCAAAGGACTGCAGGTATATTGCAGCTACTTCCCGTCCCTGAATGGAAGTGGGAGCATATTACCATGGACTTCGTCACTGGATTTCCAAGAAGCCCTAGTGGAAAGGATGCAGTATGGGTCATCGTGGATCGGCTCACTAAGTCGGCTCACTTCTTGCCGTTCAGAGTCGGACAATCCACGGAAGTACTAGCCGACATGTATATGCGACAGATCGTAAAATTTCATGGAGTGCCGGTTAGTATTGTATCAGATCGAGACTCGAGATTTACATCTCACTTCTGGCGAAGCATGCAAGAGAGTCTCGGTACCAGGCTCAAATTCAGTACTGCCTATTATCCTCAGACAGATGGCCAATCAGAGCGCACAATACAGATCTTGGAAGACATGCTGCGATCATGTATACTGGACTTCGGAGGATCTTGGGAAGATCATCTGTACTTAGTGGAGTTCTCCTACAACAACAGCTATCAGGCAAGCATTCAGATGGCACCTTTCGAGGCGTTGTACGGAAGGAAGTACAGATCGCCAATATGCTGGAGCGACATTGGCGAACGTCAAATACTGGATCCAGAGTTGATAACGGAGACAGTAGAGAAAGTAAAATAGATTCAGAACCATCTCCGTGCAGCCCAGGATAGACAGAAGCATTGGGCAGATGCACACAGACGACCCCTGGAGTTCAAGGAAGGAGAGCATGTATTTTTGAGGATCTCGCCCACTAGAGGTACCATCAGATTCGGCAGCAGAGGCAAGTTAAGCCCAAGGTACATTGGACCATTTGATATCTTGGAGCGCATTGGTGAGGTGGCTTACCGTCTTGCATTACCTCCATCCTTAGAGGGAGTGCATGACGTATTCCACGTCTCACAACTGAGGAGATATGTGACGGACCCGAGTCATATAGTTGACCATTCTGAGATTTCGGTGGGACCTAGCCTGAGATACGAAGAGCAGCCAGTGGGTATACTCGACACCAGTGAGAAGACACTGCGAGGGCAGACAATCAGACTGGTTCGAGTAGCTTGAAAACAGCACCCTCCTAGCGAATCGACCTGGGAACGAGAAAATGTTATGCGCCAGCGTTATCCACACTTATTTGCAGAATCAGGTAAAACCTAAGCATTCTTCAATTCTGTAAAATCTTGCCTTTACAGTTTACCCTTCGATTGCGAGGACGCAATCCTCTTAAGGGGGTAGATTGTAAACACCCTAAATTTTCAGATTTTTAAAAATCAATTTTTGGGAATTAATATGCAATATTCAGGAATTTACATAGGTCCTGTGGCAATGTTATAATTTTTAATTGCCAATAACTAACATTAAAATATAATAAAAATATGATTTTATGGTGTAAAATAGAAAAACGGACTTAGGGTAATTTTTCTGGATTTATTTGGACCTCAGACCTATTTTTAAAAGCCTAAAAACTATTTTCTAATTAAATTAATTAATTATTAGTTATTATTTTTATTATTATTATTATTTATTACTGTTTTTTTAGTTTTTGGGCCCGGCCCGGCCCAGTGGGCCGAGCCCGTTAGCACCCAGCCTAAACCGAGCCTAGCGGGTCGGGCTGGTCCGCCCAACCCGGATCCGCGCCCGACCCGACCCGCATCCCCATTCCCCCCTGTCCCCCACGCCGCCCCGAGAATTCCGCCGCCCGCCGCGTGCCCGTCGGCCACGACCTCCGCCCACGCTCCCCTCGGCCGGCTCCCTCGGCCCACGTCGTCCCCGACCTCACCCCCGCCCCCAGCCTATAAAACCCTCTCCCCTCCAGTCTCCTCCTCCCTCAAACCCCCGCCGGAGCCATAATTCCTCCTCCCTAGCCGCCGACCACCACCCTCCAGCGCCGCCCGGAGCCCCGCCGACCACCACCCTCCAGCACCCAGCCGCCCTCCGCCGAGTCTCCTCCCCCAGGGGCCAGCAACACCAGCAGCAGCAGCACCCGCGGCTCCTTTCCCCCTCCTCCGCCCGGAGCTGAGAGCCGCCGTCCTCCCCGGGCCCATCTCCGCCGCCCGGAGCCGCCCTTCCCCGGCGAGTCTCGGTCGAACCCGTCCAGCGTAGCTCCGGACACGCGGACACAGCCCTAAACCCTAGGACACAACTCAGACACAGGATTCGGACACGACAGTGTCGTGTCGGACACGAGGTAAACCCTAACTTTTTCTACTCTGTTCTGGTACTCGTAATTTCCTTCTCGTAGCTCGGAATTCAATTTCGTAAATTTCTACGCGAAGCCTGTATGACCCTCTCGATGCCCGGACAAACCGCTCGGGGCATCGCGTCCTGTGGTGATCGCACACCGCGATCCAAAAACAGGAAAAACCAGACCCTGTTTCACCCCGGAACTGAGTGCGCCACGCCAAACGGGACGACTTGGTCGCATGCGGTCATCACAGATACGTGCGCGTCGTTGATACGGACGTGTGAGATTTTGCGGAAGCAGATTCGGGTGTGCGTGCACACCGGAATCAACGCGTATCCGCGGACATCGCCCCGTATCCGACTTTTCTGCAATTTATCCTAACTTCGTGCACACACGTCAGATCGAGACGAAACTTGTGCCATCGGACTCGTAGAGATACGCTGGTCCTGTGGGTCAAGTTTGGTTCGATTCTGAGAACGTTGACGAAATCACGTGTCGTGGGCCCCACAGGCCCCGCTCGATGGGCGATTTTGTGATCGGCTCATCGGAATTCAAATCTGAAAGTTCCGTTGGGTTCGTATCAGCGTTCCTGACCTGTTAACACTAAGTTTGGTGAATTTAGAGACCGTTGATCCTGACACATTTTTCGGTGCAAAGCAGGCCCACCGGTGGACCCCATTTTGGCCCGAAATTGCCGTTTTTGCCCTTGTCTCCAAATTAGACCCAAGGACAGGCGTTCCTAATTGTTTGACACCTTCTGAGCATGATGATACTGTTTATTTCAGCTTTCGGAGACATCTCTGGAAATTTCCGAAACCAGGACCTAAGTGGAATTCAAACATCAGGCAAGTGCACATTGCCAAACTTGCAGTCTTTATTTTCATAATTCCTGTAATATTACTTTGCTGGATGTCTTGTGTAAATTCATATAAACTTGTTTAAACTGCTTAACCTAGGAAACGTGTGACGTACCTAGTGTCCGATCATAGTCGGGTGCCAACACCGTACGCGGTGTTGGGTACGTCATTTAGAGATGGATTTACGATACCCTTTACTCTTGTACTTGACCTATCAAGTACCCTACAACCCAGGACACTTGACACTGTACATGGACAGAATCTTCCTGAGATATTCGTGGTGATTCTGTATAGGATACAGGACTGGACAGAGATATTTTATTTATGGACATTATGACTGTTGCATTAGTTATAATCCCGCTGACATGGACATGAGACGTTATGGTCATGGCTTGCGTGATTACATTGGGTGGGGAGAGACACACAGGCTACAGGCTGTTCTATCTATATATCTATTATTATTGTGAGGTTGTAGACTCTCCAGCAGAGCTAGACCCTTTACGTGTTATTACTGCTACCGGCTCCCCGATACAGAGCTTGTAGCGGTCTCAGCCAGAGTACTAGTGTTGCTCTCATTTGCATACACATAGATGGTTACATAGTTTACCCTGCTGTTTTAATTAATTTAATTGTACTGCTTTTATTTGGCTTATTTTATTTGTGCCTTGCTATGTCCACTGAGGACCTGGAATGGATTATGTCCCCAGGTTTAGCAGAGGAGCAGTACCCCAAGGTATAAGGGACCGGAGCTGAAGCTATTGCTGGATTAGAACCGAACACTGAAGACGAGGTGACTGCCGAGGACTTCTCCTGAGTGCCTGTTCCAGTACTCAGTACTATTTCATGTTTACCTCTTTTGTTCCTGGCCTATAGAGCCAGTTATTCAGACTTAAGTCAGATTGTTTCTCCGATTGACTTGCTGTGATTATTGTTGCTACTTATTTCTATTTCATTATGCAGTTATTTCTTTATCTTTATGGATGAGATTAGTGTGACTTGTTGTAGTAGACCTTATTTACAGCTTAAGTACGCCCTGATGGCTCCATTAAATTGGGTTATCCATCGGTGCGTACTGCTGGCCGTTGCCACGTGTCCAGTCCCTCGATATTTTGGGACTGGGGCGTGACAATCGGCGCAGGCGCTTGTGCGCATTTGATGCGGGTTGCATGGGCTGCCGCATGTGCTGCTACTGCTGCAGATATATTTAAACGGTTATGGAAAGATATGGTTTGTTATTCATATCCGTTTTTTATGGAATTTAAAATTAATTTGTGTTTATCTTATAGAGATTCGTAATTAATATGTTCATATCTTTCTGTAACTGTTAGGCGGCTAGGATTTTCACCCTCTCTTTATAAATACTCTCTTCGTACCTCTTTGAGGATTTACTTCAAAAATTAGGAGACGAACAAAGTTGCTGCTGCCGCCACCATTGGAGTCCAGGGAGTTCGTGCGAGTCCAGACAGAGGTGACAGCGAGTGTTCCAGAAGTTCTACGTGAACTTGCTGGTTCCTGGGAGCAGATCATGTCACGCCCCGATCCCGTGGAATCGATAGTCGTCCCCCGGGCGTGACCGCCGTGCGGGCCTAGGTTGTGCACCGCACAAGGCTAAGTATTTTTGTTTCGCATAGCGAGCACATATTCAGAGTACGCAGATAATTGAAACACATATTGAAACATGGAAAAGTTCTCTTTTTATTGATAATATGAACATCTATTACAAACTCCTTGAACTGAGTCATAAGGATTGCCTCTATGGGCTTACAAAAGTGTTGACACAAAATGAGATAGCAGTCCTGTACATTACATCCTTACTAAACTCAAAATATAAGACCTTGCGTCGGAACGACTGCCTTGCCACGAAGTTGCATGGTTACTTGGTGGCTAGCTTCTTCTTCAAAATGCTTCTTCAAAAGGTTGGCACGGTCGAGGCGTGCCTACAGCTTGGACTGGATTGGGGGTTTGTCTCCTGCTCCTCGCTCGGCTCTCCTTAGCGCGGGGAACCTATTTCAACGAGGGTCAGTACATCGAAACGTACTGGTGAAGGCAAGCTAACCCAACTATACTAATCAACACGTTGTTTTAATGAAGCATGCATATTTGTGGGTTTCTATCTTGCCTTAGTTCATTTTTTTAAGCAAGAATTAGATATAGAAATCAATGAAATAACCTGCCACCGCTCGGTGACATTTACCTGCCCGTCTGAACCACCTGCATAATACTTACCTTGCCTTCCCTGCCATGAAGACACAAGTTAGTAGCAACAGGTTTAAATATACAAGGGGGATCACTGGCACGTTGCCATAATGGACGGGCTAGTCTCAGTACGGAGTGCCGTGCGACGCATAGATCAGGACGTCCCAAGGCATTCCGTCCTATAGCAGGCGACTATCATGAGTTCCGTCCGGATCGGATCGGTGCCGGTGCCCCAGCGACCGTCCGCAGGAACTAAGACCTTGTGCACAAGTTGTCCGTGATCAACGCAGTACACTAAGTTAGCATCGAGGCAAATCAGGACGTATCAGGAGCATGGCAGTAACAGGCAAGATTTACTTTAGCATAGTCTTCCTGTTGAGTTATTGCTTTGAAAATGAGTTCTATACATAGCACAGTTTTAAGAAGAAATATACATTCTAACTTATATTTATGCATATGATGAACATTCCAAACGAGCAAGCATATAAGTAAGTAACCGTTCACAGGTTTCATTTGACAAGCAATATTTCCCAAGTCTATTCCCTTATTATCTTGATATCTTTTAGTTATTTACTTGGTATCGTTTGATCGGGCAAAGCACGAACACAAGATTTAGATGTGAAGACTAGCAAGTAGGGCTAGCTAATCGGGTTGGTAGCCACTCACTTTAGTAGTTGGAAGGAAGAAGGAAAGAAGTGCTTTAGGAGTCCGCTCGAGCGACGCCTACAGCTGGTTCACCTGTATTGACACGAACAGCTGATCAGTACTTCTTCCTCTCTTTCCCTTATCGGAATTGAAGTGCAGTCCTAAGAACGAAAGCAATGAAATCCATCGAAACCGTTCAAGAAAACCCAAGCAAATCCGAAAACTAACTCAAGGCACGAAAGCAACAAGCGACAGCGAAAACTAGGCAACAAAGAATGCAGCGGAGAGGTCCCTCCTGACTCTGCCGCTAAGTCGATCCTTGGGGCACGGTCCACTGAATATGGGAATCGATTCCGAAGAGACAAATCCATAACGAGGATGAGTTCTTGATTCAATCTATCCCGATCGAACGATACCGTCTAGTATTTCTTAGCCGCGCTCCCCGAATAGGGGGAACGGGGCACCACAGATCATGTGGAGCAAATCTTGCTTTGAGCAACGGTGATCTTTATTACCCCAACAAGCAAACTCTCTTCTTCTTCTTCTTCTTCTTCTTCTTCTTCTTCTTTCTTCTCTCTTCTATGAGTTGTAACTATGTTCTGTCCGTTTTGCGATTGGAAGGAAGAACGCGAAGATAGTTTTCTCTGATTCTTTTATTATCTTGTTTCAAATTGTAATCAGATCCTATATATTATCTTCTTGTTGGATCGAGAGATATCAGGAAGGGAACTCTTGTGTGAACTCCGGATCTCGACTTCAACTTCTGGTTCTACCATATTTCATTAAGCCTCGGGAATAACAATCTCAAAGCAAGATACGATTAAGATGGAGAACCGATCAAACCTTCTCGATACTAGCTTTCACAAGCTTGAGGAGTTTGATGGCGAACACTACAATATTTGGAAGAGAAGATCTCTCTGAATCTTCGTCTTGTCAAAGTTGCTTATGTGTTGGTTGATCCAGAATCTACCATCCCTGAAGATAGAGGAGAACTTGAATTTGGTATGGCGAAGAACGCGCACAACAAGTGGAAAGAAGACAACGACCTCTGCAGGATATTGATCCCCAATGCAATGGAGGACTCGATGGCAGAGTCTTACAGCAAGAAAAAGAAGACGAAAGACGTCTGGGAAGCTCTTGAGAAGCATTACAAAACTGATAAAAAGATGTCAAAAATCTATCTCGTTGAAAAGTTTTTCACTTTGCAATTTGAAGACTAGAGGTAATGTTGCCGCAAGTCAAGGAACTTATGAAGATGCAGCAGAAGCTGGAGGAAGAGGGCATGAAGCAGGAAGATAAGTTCATGGTGGGGGCTATCATCACAAAGCTTCCTCCAAGCTGGATCAAGTTCAAGACTGACATGTATCGTAAGAAGATGGAGATCCAGCTCGAAGATCTTTTCCACTGGATTCACATTGAAGATGATGCCAGGGGACAACTGAAGTTGGATTCCCTGTCCAAACAGTTGGCAAAAGCCAACTTGGTGCATGCTAGTGATTCCAAGGGGAAGCAGAAGGCTTCTCACAACAAGAAAAAGAAGGACTTCAACCATCTGTAGGTGAAGTCGACTTTGTTCAAGTCGAAGCCAAAGCCCAAGTCCGAAGTGACTTGCTTCAATTATGGCAAGAAGGGCCAATACCGAAGTGACTGCAGATCCAAGCCCAAACAGAAAGAACAAGGTGAGCCTAATAAGGTTGCTATGATTACGCAGGTTATCACGACTGGTGTCAACTCTGACTGGTGGGTGGACACTGGCGCATCCTGCCATGTTTGCTCAAAGAAGGAGTTGTTCACCACCTATAAGCCTACATTTGAGAAGGTTATGGTGGCGAACCAGGCACAAGCTGAAGTTCTAGGGATCGGAATGGTTGTACTGAACCTGACTTCGGGGAAGTCGCTGACGCTTCAGGATGTAATGCATATACCAATGATAGCCAAGAATCTGATCTCAGGAAGTCTACTCTACAACGTAGGCTTGAGGATAGACATTAATGCTGGACAAATGACGATGTCTTTCAAAGGAACATACTTCCGAAAGCTTTCTGTACCGAAGGGATGTTCAAATGTCACGCCCCAGTCCCAAAAATACGTAGGACTAGGACACATAAGCATGACAGCCGCATGTATATGTCAACTCCAATATATTAAAACCATAACACACGCGTACGCTGTATTATGAATATCAAATCCACAAGTAGTATAAACCATCATAAATCACAGGGTATAATCTAATCTCATCCACAGAATCAAATAGAGATAAATAACCACTATCTATGAAACTAGATCTCCATATAAAGTATCTAATGATGATAGTTGGGTGGAAATAAATCCACTGCCGAACTAGAATATAAAATAATAAGATAATACAATATAAGTACAACAACTATCAACCACTGAGACTCGAAGAGAAGACCTCCTCAGAATATAAGTACCCAGTCCGGATCTGCGCTCCTGCGAATACTCATGAACATCTACACCTGGAAAGGGACCAGGTCCTCAGAGGGACATAACAAGATACATAGAAGCATGCCATAAAGTAAATACTGAATAAATAAAATGGGTGCTCTAACCATCTAAGTGAATGCAATTTGAGGACAACTTTGGTACATATGGGTAGGCGTAGGCATATAACGTCCATACCGCTCCGAAGAACGTGGAAGTTGCATAGTATATAACGTCCATATTGCTCCGAAGAACGTAGAATCTGTATAGAATATAACGTCCATATCGCTCCGAAGAACATGGAATATGCATAGTATATAGTGTCCATATCGCTCCGAAGAACGTGGAATCTGCATAAAGGAAGTGGGTGTCCCATACGCTTACTAGTCGTCCTCCCCGTCCAATGATCTATGCATGTTGTATCAACAACATGTTGTAGCTACTACACCGAGACGGAGTGTAAACCCCCAGATTTTTCAAGAATTTAAAAATAAATTTTCAGAATTTTTCTGGAATTTTCTGTGATTTTTCAGGAATTAAAATAAATGTTCTTCTGAATTAAATATTTTTATATATTAAAATAAATATTCAAATAGTATGAAAATAATATTTTTGGGTGTAAAATAAAATATTAGACATAAGGTAATTTTTTTTAGAATTTATTGGACCCCGAAACTATTTTTAAAGACCTAAAAATTTATGTTTTAATTAAACCCACAATAAACCAGATTGAACCAACCGGTTTATTGAACCGAACCTTGACTCAGACCCAAACCCTAATTTGAAACCCTAACGGGTCGGATCCATCAACCCGACCCGTACCCAACCAGTACCCTAGCGGGTCAGATCCGGACCCAAATCCAGAACCCGACTCGCTAACCCGAACCCGTTACCCAAATTACTGCTACAGTAATTATCCCCGACAGTTACCCCGATCCGTAGCCGTTCCCCGACTACGCCGCTCCTGTAACCTCCGCAGTCGTCGCGTCGCTTCGCCTCCGCACCCGCCGTGCCTCTCCACCTCCCCACCGACCGGCCTCTCATCTCCCCGCCAGTAACGGCCGACCGCCCACATCCCCGACCTCCCCTATAAAAGCCTACCCCTTCTCCTCCACCGCCATCACCCACCTCCGCTGCCACCTCGACCCAGCTCGGCCACTCCTCTGCCACCACCACTCACCACCGCGTCTTCCCTCCAGATCCGCCTCCGTCAGCGCCGACCTCCTCAGCCGATCCCAGCCACCAGCCTCCACCGCCTCTCCGGCACCTCGACGAATCCCGCAGGCCGACGAGCTGCCACCGCCGTCCCTCCGCTAACTTAGCCCCGGCGACGCCTCCACGAGCCTGACCCGCCGACGACTCCAACGTCGTCGCAGCTACCCCGGTGACCCCCAGCAACCAACGCAGTCGTGCCACGCCTCCGTGCCGCATCGCGCCACCCCGCGAGAACGTAAATTCAGTCATCTTCGGCGCCCTATTCAGGTGAGGATTTCTCTCTCCTCGCTGTCTCATTTTTTGAACCGTTTGCTATGACGCGTAGACTGCGTGACCCTCTCGAACCCCGTATAATTTGTTCGGGGTATCGCGTCCTGTGGCGATCGTAAACTGTGACGCAAAATTAGGAAAATAAATACCCTAATTTTCTCGGAACTGGGTGCGCCCCGCTAAACGGGACGACTTGGTCATGTGCGGACTTTACCGAAAGGTGCACGCCGTTAATACGGACGTGTGGGATTTTGCAAAAGTTGATTTTGATGTGCGTGCACATCGAAATCAACGCGTATCCGTCGACAACACCCCGTATCGACCCTATTCTGGAACTCGTTGTAACTTTGTGTACGCTCGTCGTTTCGAAACAAAACTTATGCCATCGGACTCGTAGCAATACGCTGGTCCTGTGACCCAAGTTTGGCTCGATTCTGAGAACGTTGACAAAATCCCGTATCGTAGGCCTTACGGCTCCACTTGACGGGCGATTTTGTGATCGGCTCATCAAAATCCAGTTCTGGATATTTCGTTGGATTTGTATCATCGTTTTGGACTTGTAGACACTAAGTTTGACGAATTTGGAGAATATTATCTCTGACACATTTTTCGGTACGAAGCGGGCCACATGTGGACCCCACTTTGACCAGAAACTGTCACTTTTTGCCCCTGTGTCCAAATTGGACTTATGGACAGGCATTCTAACTATTTGATATCTTCTGAACCTGATGGTAGTATTTATTTCAGCAACCGGAGGAGTAACTGCAAATCCCGCTGATACCAGAGCAGTAGTTGGAGCCAGAACCCCAGGCAAGTGTACCTTGCCATACTTGCAGCATTTGTTTATACTATTCTCTTGATTTATTACTATAATATCTTTATTCAACCTAGGACCGTATGACATTACTTAGCGTCCGAATAATATTCGGGTGCCAACGCTGTACGCGGAGTTGTGTAACGTCACATAGAGATGGATATCGAGACCCTATGGATTCTCGTGCTTGCATTATCAAGTACGTCATACCACAGGACACCTGACACTATTCATGAGACAAAATCTTTCTGAGATATTCATGGTGATTCTGCATAGGCTACAGGATTCATGACATATACTTTATTCATATGCTTAGCTATCATTATGACTCACTGCATTAGTTAGAGGTCATGATCTTGCGTGTCATGGACATGAGACGTGTGATTACATTGGGTGGGGAAAGACACACAGGCTATAGGTTGATTATATTACTGCGGTGCCATTGCCTCTCCGAGCTAGACACCGACATGATATCACTGCTACCGGCTCCCCGACACCGAGCTTGTAGTGGTCTCAGCCTGAGTTCTAGTGATGCTCTCATATTGCATATCACTTAGCTGGTTATATAGTTTACCCTATTAATTTATTTATTATTGCACTACATTTATTATGGCTTGAGTTATTCTTGTACCTTGTTATGTCCCTTGAGGACCTGGATCCGGATTATGTCCCCAGGAATAGCAGAGGAGATATATTCCTAGGTATACGACACAGGACCATTAGCAGTAGCAGAAGCAGGAGCAGGTGCATACACTGGAGCAGTACCAGAAACCGAGGACGAGGTGATTGTCAAGGATTTCTCCTGAGTATATGCTTTATCTATACTCAGTATTTGCTGTTGTTATACTCTTATTTCTTGTCTATTGACTATTGTATCAGACTTATTATCGGGTTGTTCCCCGATATATATTTTATTGAGACATTGATGTTGATTTATATTTCATGTTGATGCATTTATTTCTGTGGATGAGATTAGTATATTAGACCCTTATTGTTGTTTTACAGCTTAAGTACACCTTGATGGGTCCATTAAATTGGATTTATCCATCGGTGTATGCTGCTTGCCATTGCCACGTGTCTAGTCCCTCGATATTTTGGGACTGGAGCGTGACATGGTTTTTGTGGTGGCCCATGCAGGTCAACGACTAAATTGTTTCGGTTTCAACTTAGGAACTGAGCAAGCCTGCAACAAAGATAGGATAAGTTAAAGGATCTCATCTACTTGCTTGAATCGTTATTGATCTCTATATCGGATTCGAAATTTTTTACTTGTATCCTGCCTTGATTCCTCTGTGCGCCTCTTATAGTTTATTTTGGATACAGAGTAATGGATCCACCAGCAAAGGATGATAATCCCACAGGATCACCACAAGGTGCTGTGGTAACCAACAAAGATGAAGTAACACTAGTGGATGGAGGTCAATCAGCACATCAAAGCAGTCTAGCCAATCAACATACCTCAAGGTTTCGGCGTGATGACATCCCACCTCCGCCGCAGTTTTTTCCACCAATGCTCGTATTCCCATAAGGGCAGGCTATGGACGGGCAGTAGATGTTTTAAATGATCTACGCAATGATGCAAGCTCAACAGCAGATTCAACAAGAGGTTCTGTGAAACAGTTTCGTGACCGCACTGGAGCAGGCGAATCTACCAGCACGACGGCCAACGATGGGTTCTATCACCGATTTTCGCCAGCTGAATCCCCGTACTTTTTCAGGCAAGGAGGAGCCCTCTGAAATTCATGAGTGGCTCACCAACACTCAACATCAATTAGAAGCAGCTGAGCTTCCAAGGGAACGCTGGATGACTGTCGTCCGGATGCAATTGACGGGCAATGCACATCACTGGTGGCTATCTGAGGAGACACGGCTCGGACCAGACCGAGTCACTTGGGAAGAGTTCTCTAGACTCTTTCAGGAGATGTACATTCCATCTATTGCTCAATCAGAACTTCGGGACAAGTTCAATCGCCTTACTCAAGACAGTATAACAGTGGAAGAATACAATACGGAGTTCATTCGTCTGAGTCGCTTCGCTCCAACCCTGATCCCGATAGAAGAATAGAAGGTTGAGAAGTTCTTCGACGGACTAAACTTCGAGCTACAGAGACTGATTGGATCCGTAGCACCTACATCTTACTCGGACGTCCTTGCTGCAGCCCGACGCATGGAGCGCGTCACCAGGAGAGACCAGCCTGAAGCGGCCTTCCACATTAGCACCAGCCAGAGCACCATAGGAAGAAGCTGCAAAGAGACCTCACATGCACCAGCCACTCGGAGCATCTCCGCAGGCACTGCCTATCTGTCAACATTGTGGCAAGCGAGGCCATATTGAGAACGAGTATAGACGCAAAATAGGATTATGTTTAGCTTGCGAATCCAGTTAGCATTTAGTGAGGGAATGCCTTGAGCGTCGAGAAGGAGCACCAATGGTAAACCAACAAGCTTTACCAGTACCGAGGCTAGCCTATCTAGCATTGGGAGCACCACAAACGGGAGTTAAAGGAGTTATACCACCACCTCCAGGAGGGTATCAGCTGAGGCCACCTTTGATACCCCAGGCAGTACTCTTCCAGCAGGCTCAGCAGCAGCAGAGGAATCTACCGCAAGGAAGCGGACAAGCTTTTGCGATGACCATGGAGGACGCACAGACTCGTGGAGTAGCAAATGTGCGTAAGTTATTCATAGATGTATTGCTTAGCACATACCTGTTAGTTCATAACCTTAGCCTTAAATCTAGTATTTTAAACTTGTTAATAATTGATAACCTAGTTTTCTAAGCTGTAGTTTTCTTGCTTTAACCAGATTTCCTTTATTCTTGAATTACCAATCTTTTATTTTTTAGGAAAATACTTTATTCCTTCCCTAGGTGTGTTTCTTAACCCTCATCCTTTGATTCTCCTTGATCATGATTCTTGATTGTGTCGTGCTTCGAACCTATTTTGCAAACCGTGTCATCTCTTCTGACCGGTTATGTTTTGTTATTCTTTGATTGCGAGGACGCAATCCTCTTAAGGGGGTAGATTGTAAACCCCCAGATTTTTCAGGAATTTAAAAATAAATTTTCAGAATTTTTCTGGATTTTTCTGTGATTTTTCAGGAATTAAAATAAATGTTCTTCTTAATTAAATATTTTTAAGTATTAAAATAAATATTAAAATAGTATAAAAATAATATTTTTTGGTGTAAAATAAAATACTAGACATAGGATAATTTTTCTGGAATTTATTGGACCCCGGAACTATTTTTAAAGACCTAAAAATTAATGTTTTAATTAAACCCAAAATAAACCAGATTGAACCAACCGATTTATTGAACCGAACCCTAACTCAGACCCAAACCCTAATTTAAAACCCTAAAGGGTCGGATCCATCAACCCGACCCGTACCCGCAACCCGTACCCGACCCGTACCCTAGCGGGTCGGATCCGGACCCGAATCGAGAACCCGACCCGCTAATCCGAACCCGTTACCCAAATTACTGCTACAGTAATTCTCCCCGACCGTTACCCCGATTCGCGACCGTTTCCCGACTCCGTCGCTCCTGTAGCAGCCGAATCGCTTCGCCTCCGCACCCGCCGCGCCTCTCCACCTCCCCACCGGCCGGCCTCCCATCTCCCCGCCAGTAACGGTCGGCCGCCCACATCCCCGACCTCCCCTATAAAAGTTGACCCCCTCTCCTCCACCGCCATCACCCACCTCCGCTGCCACCTCGACCCAGCTCGGCCACTCCTCTGCCACCACTACTCACCATCGCGTCTCCCCTCCAGCTCCGCCTCCGTCAGCGTCGACCTCCTTAGCCAATCCCAGCCACCAGCCTCCACCGCCTCTCCGGCACCTCGACGAACCCCGCAGGCCGACGAGCTGCCACCGCCGTCCCTCCTCTAGCCCAGCCCCGGTGACGCCTCCACGAGCCGGACCCGTCGACGACTCCAGCACCGCCGTAGCTACCCCGACGACCCCCAGCAACCAACGCAGTCGTGCCCCGCCTCCGTGCCGCGTCGCGCCACCCCGCGAGAACATAATTCAGTCATCTTCGATGCCCTGTTCAGGTGAGGATTTCTTTCTCCTCGTAGTCTCGTTTTTTGAACCGTCTGTTGTGATGCGTAGACTGCGTGGCCCTCTCGAACCCCGTATAATTTGTTCGAGGTATCGTGTCCTGTGGCGATCGCAAAATCAGGAAAATAAATACCCTAATTTTCCCGAAATTGGGTGCGCCCCGCTAAACGGGACGACTTGGTCATGTGCGGACTTCACCGAAAGATGCGCGCCGTTAATACGGACGTGTGGGATTTTGCGAAAGTTGATTTAGATGTGCGTGCACACCGGAATCAACGTATATCCGTCGACAATACCCCGTATCGGCCCTGTTCTGGAACTCATTGTAACTTCGTGTACGCTCATCATTTCGAAACAGAACTTACGCCATCGGACTCGTAGCAATACATTGGTCCTGTGACCCAAGTTTGGTTCGATTCTGAGAACATTGACAAAATCTCGTATCGTGGGCCTCACGGCTCTACTTGACCGACGATTTTGTGATTGGCTCATCGGAATCCAGTTCTGGACATTCCTTTGGGTTCGTATCGTCGTTCTGGACTTGTAGACACTAAGTTTGACGAATTTAGAGAATATTATCTCTGACACGTTTCTCGGTGCGAAGCGGGCTACATATGGACCCTACTTTAACCAGAAACTGTCACTTTTTGCCCCTGTGTCCAAATTGGACTTATGGACAGGCAATTCTAGCTATTTGATATCTTCTGAAGTTGATGGTAGCATTTATTTCAGTAACCGGAGGAGTACCTGCAAATCCCGCTGATACCAGAGCAGCAGTTGGAGCCAGAATCCCAGGCAAGTGTTGTAAACCCCCCTCAACCAATTTAGGATTTATTTTATTTAAATCGAGAGACTAGGATTAAATTGGATGCAATTAGATCTAATGTGCAACAATTATATGGCTTAATACACCTTACCGTTGTTGCGATGGTTAGAGAGCTACGCTAGTAGGTAACCCCAAACTATTTAAATACTCATCTTCTAGACATGCCAGACTACCCATCTGACCCTTGTGTAACTTTTGGATACTCAATATTGTGCTTTATTTGAGCTGCGCAATATTCGTTACAAACGTCTATGTATTATTTCAATAAATCCAATTTCCCTTAATTGTCTGTTCCTACTTGAATTTGAGGCACAACCACAACCCAATTCCCTATAACCCAAATTAGGGTATTAGCCTACGCTGAGCCAGCTACGCCCATGACTCTTGTGTTCCACTCGAATCTAGTTCTATGTGTCTTCAATTCATTAATGAACGCCGTACGCATTGTTTTTAATTAAATTAAATTTGAGGCCAACTCTCCACCCTAAACAGAACCAAACCAAGCCCACGTGCACCCTTTCATGGGAACCAGCCCCCACCCCAATGAGCCCTGGCCGGCCCAAGTCCCGAGGCCAGCCCATAAACCCCCTCCCATATAAATACATATGTTCCCTACATTAAAAATCCTAAAACTCATTCTCTTCACCATCAAAGAGGAAACCCTAGCCGACTCCCCTTCTTCCCAAACCGAGCCCTCCCCTACCCGACCGGACGGCTCCGCGACCTACAACCCGCCGGCACTGCCCCTCAACGCCGGGCCACTCTGCCAGTCCGCCTGCATCCACCGGACCCCCTCCATCATCACCACCCTCTTCACCATCAACCCATCCTCCATCGAACCGACGACCCTTCCCCGACCTTCCAACAATGCCACCCTCTCAGGCCACCGCCGCAGACCCCCTTCTGCCTGTACCCGCCAGACCTCCACTGTCTCCACCACCTAACACCACTCCCAACCCGCTGCTGCCATTGTTGCGACTACTGCAGTTGCTGTTACAGCCGCTGCCGTTGCTGCCTTGCTCGCCGGCCAACGCCAGAGCGCCACCCCTCGCCGAAGGACGACCAGATTTTGAGCACAGACCCCCACGTTCAGCCTCGATTAAGTAAACCTCGTGTTGCCTTTTTCTCCATTGTATTGTGTATAGATGTATCGTCGTGTCATTGAGTTTGCGTCGCGTATCGTTACGTGGACACAAAAAAATTAAATTGAAACCCTATATGTGTGTATATATGTTAATTAGATTAAACAGTAATTAATAGATGATAATTATCCCAATCATATGACTGATATAAGGAACTTGTACTTCACCTAAAAGCGTAGACATAGACCTAGTACACTTAACATGGGAATTAATGACGTGCAATTCAACAAGACGTAATGTAGTATCGTAAAACCATAACTTAGTAATTTATTGTTGTGAGGTACACGGTGACTGAGGACAGGGCACGCATGCATCTTAGCTACGTGTACACACGCCACTATAGTCGACCAGCCGTTATCTTATGCCAGTACCTAAGAGCATCGTCGTAAGTTGTGTGTATGTATTGCTTAGTGTCTGACATCAGTATTTGCTATATTATATTGTGTGTTTAGGGTCACTGGACCAGCCAGGAGATGCTGCAGGAGCATGCTATTGGCATTCACAGCTTGAGGACCCAGGCAAGATACCTTGCCATATTTACTATCTAATTTAAATTATGCATATATTGTATGATTCTTGTTGCTTTATTTCATATGACTGTGCGCGTCCGCTATTGACTCGGGTGCAGTCGACGGATGCGTCGATGAGTAGTGTACTTGACCTAGCCATTAGCAGACTCACCCCAGTTGGGAGGATACTCTGATATCTTCCGAGACCTGACACTCTTATACGTTTCACAGTGACAAATTCATATTGGGATGCGGGTTTGCGTACTCGACTAACTATCGGTGCGTGTGACATGCATCACGGTTAGTACGTAATTTAGGATTATTTCATTTGTAGAGACTTGGTATATAGATACGTGGTATGCACGTCGAGTATTCGACTTGTGTATCTACATTGGGCGGGGAGGACAACTAGTAGGCGTATGGGATACACACATTGGGATCCGTAGTATCCAGAGGAGCCACGGATTCAATGACTCTCTCTATGCAGATTCCCCGTTCTTCGGAGAGGTATGTGTCACGCCGCCGCTCCGCCCTGCCCCGCCCCGTACGGCCGGGATTAACGAACCGGGCACGAATCACCGTGCCTCGGTACACCGGACACGAGTCATCGTGCCCGTCCCGCGGGTGCGAAGAAGGAAATGAGCTAAGCGAATGGCCCGTTCGAGCTTTCGGGGGACGTGATGCCGCACGGGCCTGGGGTTGCGCCCGTACAAGGCCAATCGTTTAAGTTGATAGTTGGCTATCATCGCATCAATCGAGTAAGCAGCGAAAAGGGACTTGTTGCAATGCAATGCATTTAGCCAACTGAGTGATCGGGACAATCGAGGCAACTTGGATTTCCTTTAGCAAAGGCACACGTTCGTTCCATACATTATGCCCCCTTATACGATAGCATTCTCGGGGCAACAATCGAAACCAGGATTCCGGGTCTTCGGGACTGTGGCATGCCTATCGCTATCTCGGACGATCCAGTACCTGCAAGCAAGTAAACTGTTGGTGGGTCAGCACTTTATACAAGTACTGGTGAGATAAATCAACTGAACAGAAACATGCATTCACTCAAACCAACACTAAGTAATCATGTTATAAAATATTACATTACTAGTGATCTTTCTAGTTTTATCTATGTTCGTTTTATGCAGTTCTAGCAGAGTCATATTACATTGATTGGAAACATGTTTGGAAACAGAGTTTCATATGCGATAAGCAAGCAATCGTTCATGTTTCAGGGTGTGCGCAGCGTGTCTCGTGCGACTCGAGGGTCTGATGCAAAGCTAGACACACGATGCACAATCTTAGGGGCAGTCATCTATCCAAGCCAACACAATGACTTAGCTATATGCAGGGCGGTCCCCGAGTATCTCAGGATCGGCAGCTGGTTGTACAGCATACCAATGACTCTTTATCTGATGCTAGAGGCAGCTGTGGCTCATGGTTGCTTTCCACTATCTCTGTAGCAGCCGTGACACATGCAGCTCAGCTTTCCACCAATAGCCATTGTCCGACCGCATGCGAATGCATGGAACACTATCAAATAAACTCTAGTATGCAGACGAGACGAACCATCAGTAAACAATCTTTGATGCGGGGAAATCCGACTTATCACTTGAACACGTTCATGCACAGTATAGTTCTCTCGAAGCATAGACGATAGTAAACATGTTCATGCATTCTAAGCAAGCATTTCATGATTCTCGTTTAGCAGACTTTGTTTCAAAGACAAGCTAGGTGAGTTCGTTCATTAACATGCAAGGCAGGTTCTATCATTCTCTTATGAAAACATTGCAAGCAAAAACTCAGGCGTACAAGTATCAGAGAATGAAGTTTTGCCCACTCACCTGATATATAACGCCGACGTGGAGCGGGGCGTTACATACTTACCAACCAACAAAATATTTCGTCCTCGAAACTTCAAGGATAAACTTCTCGATATTTCGAGTAGCGATAGTGTCGTCCCTCGCCGTACTCAATCGAAACAATCAAGCAATTCAAGTTCAGAAAACATTTGCACTTTGAGAATATCTATGGACTTATTGTATGGAACGCTCTATTACAATACCATATCATAACTCAGAGTCAAAGCAACGGTTTGGGCCAGAAGAATCGATTCCGCTCTGATACCATTCTGTCACACCCCGGACCCGCCCGGGCCGCCGCTCCGCCATGCCCCGCCCCATACGGCCGGGATTAACGAACCGAGCACGAATCACCGTGCCTCGATACGCCGGACGCGAGTCATCGCGCCCGTCCCGCGGGTGCAAGGGAGGAAGGGAGCTAAGCGAATGGCCCGTTCGAGCTTTCGGGGGACGTGATGCCGTACGGGCCTGGGGTTGCGCCCGTGCAAGGCCAATCGTTTAAGTTGATAGTTGGCTATTATCGCATCAATCGAGTAAGCAGCGGAAAGGGACTTGTTGCAATGCAATGCATTTAGCCAAATGAGTGATCGGGACAATCGAGGCAACTTGGGTTTCCTTTAGCAAAGGCACACGTTCGTTGCATATATTATGCCCCCTTATACGATAGCATTCTCGGGGCAACAATCAAAATTAGAATTCCGGGTCTTCGGGACTGTGGCACGCCTATCGCTCCCTCGGACGATCCAGTACCTGCAAGCAAGTAAACTGTTGGTGGGTCAGCACTTTATACAAGTACTGGTGAGATAAATCAACTGAACAGAAACATGCATTCACTCAAACCAACACTAAGTAATCATGTTATAAAATATTACATTACTAGTGATCTTTCTAGTTTTACCTAGGTTCGTTTCATGCAGTTCTAGCAGAGTCATATTACATTGATTGGAAACATGTTTGGAAACAGAGTTTCATATGCGATAAGCAAGCAATCGTTCATGTTTCAGGGTGTGCGCAGCGTGTCTCGTACGACTCGAGGGTCTGATGCAAAGCTAGACACACGATGCACAATCTTAGGGGCAGTCATCTATCCAAGCCAACACAATGACTTAGCTATATGCAGGGGGTCCCCGAGTATCTCAGGATCGACAGCTGGTTGTACAGCATACCAATGACTCTTTATCTGATGCTAGAGGCAGCTGTGGCTCATGGTTGCTTTCCACTATCTCTGTAGCAGCCGTGACACATGCAGCTCAGCTTTCCACCAATAGCCATTGTCCGACCGCATGCGAATGCATGGAACACTATCAAATAAACTCTAGTATGCAGACGAGACGAACCATCAGTAAACAATCTTTGATGCGGGGCAATCCGACTTATCACTTGAACACGTTCATGCACAGTATGGTTCTCTCGAAGCATAGACGATAGTGAACATGTTCATGCATTCTAAGCAAGCATTTCATGATTCTCGTTTAGCAGACTTTATTTCAAAGACAAGCTAGGTGAGTTCGTTCATTAACATGCAAGGCAGGTTCTATCATTCTCTTATAAAAATATTGCAAGCAAAAACTCAGGTTATTATTAAGGCGTACAAGAATCAGAGAACGAAGCTTTGTCCACTCACTTGATACATAACGCCGACGCAGAGCGGGGCGTTACATACTTACCAACCAACAAAAAGTTTCGTCCTCAAAACTTCAAGGATAAACTTCTCGATATTCCGAGTAGCGATAGTGCCGTCCCTCGCCGTACTCAATCGAAACAATCAAGCAATTCAAGTTCAGAAAACATTTGCACTTTGAGAATATCTATGGACTTATTGTATGGAACACTCTATTGAAATACCATATCATAACTCAGAGTCAAAGCAACGGTTTGGGCCAGAAGAATCGATTCGGCTCTGATACCATTCTGTCACGCCCCAGACCCGCCCGGGCCGCCGCTCCGTCCTGCCCCGCCCCGTATGGTCGGAATTAATGAACCGGGCACGAATCACCGTGCCTCGTTACGTCGGACGTGAGTCATCGCGCCCGTCCCGCGGGTGCGAGGGAGGAAGGGAGCTAAGCGAATGGCCCGTTCGAGCTTTCGGGGGACGTGATGCCGTACGGGCCTGGGGTTGCGCCCGTGCAAGGCCAATCGTTTAAGTTGATAGTTGGCTATTATCGCATCAATCGAGTAAGCAGCGGAAAGGGACTTGTTGCAATGCAATGCAATGCATTTAGCCAAATGAGTGATCGGGACAATCGAGGCAACTTGGGTTTTCTTTAGCAAAGGCACACGTTCGTTCCATACATTATGCCCCCTTATACGATAGCATTCTCGGGGCAACAATCGAAACCAGGATTCTGGGTCTTCGGGACTGTGGCACGCCTATCGCTCCCTCGGACGATCCAGTACCTGCAAGCAAGTAAACTGTTGGTGGGTCAGCATTTTATACAAGTACTGGTGAGATAAATCAACTGAACAGAAACATGCATTCACTCAAACCAACACTAAGTAATCATGTTATAAAATATTATATTACTAGTGATCTTTCTAGTTTTACCTAGGTTCGTTTCATGCAGTTCTAGCAGAGTCATATTACATTGATTGGAAACATGTTTGGAAACAGAGTTTCATATGCGATAAGCAAGCAATCGTTCATGTTTCAGGGTGTGCGCAGCGTGTCTCGTGCGACTCGAGGGTCTGATGCAAAGCTAGACACACGATGCACAATCTTAGGGGCAGTCATCTATCCAAGCCAATACAATGACTTAGCTATATGCAGGGCGGTCCCCGAGTATCTCAGGATCGGCAGCTGGTTGTACAGCATACCAATGACTCTTTATCTGATGCTAGAGGCAGCTGTGGCTCATGGTTGCTTTCCACTATCTCTGTAGCAGCCGTGATACATGCAGCTCAGCTTTCCACCAATAGCCATTGTCCGACCGCATGCGAATGCATGGAACACTATCAAATAAACTCTAGTATGCAGACGAGATGAACCATCAGTAAACAATCTTTGATGCGGGGCAATCCGACTTATCACTTGAACACGTTCAGGCACAGTATGGTTCTCTCGAAGCATAGATGATAGTCAACATGTTCATGCATTCTAAGCAAGCGTTTCAGGATTCTCGTTTAGCAGACTTTGTTTCAAAGACAAGCTAGGTGAGTTCGTTTATTAACATGCAAGGCAGGTTCTATCATTCTCTTATGAAAACATTGCAAGCAAAAACTCAGGTTATTATTAAGGCATGCAAGAATCAGAGAACGAAGTTCTGCCCACTCACCTGATACGTAACGCCGACGCGGAGCGGGGCGTTACAGTATGGACGTTATATTATTCAGATTCTCCGTTCTTCGGAGCGATATGGACGTTATATACTTGCAGATTTGTCACGACCCGCACCCGGAAGTTCGGGCACGAGTACGTGGGTACGTCCAGCCTACGCCGCAGAGTCGGCGGTAGTACGCTGTCTAGGTCAATCCATCTAACTAATCTAACTCATTCACAATTTAACATAGGCAAGATAATAATGAGAATAGAAACTTAAATTTTGCAACTGAAATGAATGAGACAACAATTCAAATGTTTAGTACAGGAATTCCAAAATAAAATCGGGGACAAACCCGATTAAATAAGATAAGAACAGAAATAAAAGATAGCTACTAAAAGCTACTCAGCAGCAGGGGTCTCCTGGGTAGGTTCTGGTTCTTCATAAGTATCATCTGTCCCCTCATAGGGACCATAATAAGTAGGGGCAAGGTCCTCATCATCGCCTAAATCAACAGATCCAGTCAGGAAAGGAGCAAAGTACACAGTACACAGCAAGATTAAACTAAATATTTATGACAATTAAATACTGAGTATCATGTTAAGGGAATTGCATAAAAGAATGTCAATATCTCAGAGTCACAACTATACGCAGGAATATGAGAAAATAGAAGTAAATGAGCAGGAAATGAAACTGCAACAGTCAGCAAGAAATATAACATGACTAGAAACTATCTGTATGAAACTTGTGTTTATTTTTAGAATACTTAGTTGGCATGTAGGGGTTTATAAGGCTAATCCGGCCGTCATAAACGGCTATTATTCACGAATAATCGAGATCCGGCTGATGGACAGTCGTGTACCAACAGCTATTATTCACGACAAGGGGAAGGGTAAACTACATGCCTTTCAGTATTCTCCCACCCGACATGATAACAAGACATGAATTCCAATAGTCAAGACATGAAAATTCAGCATTTCTAACACTAGGTGTAATCATCAAGGGTACTAGTAAAACAGGAAATTAATTATCACAATATATAGATTTAACTTGAAGTGCAGGTACTTGCCTGTTGTTTGGATCTGTTTAATTAGGTTCTTGGGAGAAATGTCCAGAGGTGAGTCCAAAAGCTGAAACAGATATTACCATCACTCTCAGAAGATGTCAAATAGCTAGAAACGCCTGTCCTTGGGTCCAATTTGGAGACAAGGGCAAAAACGGCAGTTTCGGGTCAAAACGGGGTCCGCCGTTGGGCCCGCTTTGCACCGAAAAATGTGTCCGGGTCAAAGGTCTCCAAATTCACCAAACTTAGTGTCAACAGGTCAGGAACGCTGATACGAACCCAACGGAACTTCCAGATTTGGATTCCGATGAGCCGAACACAAAATTGCCCGTCGAGCGGGGCCTGTGGGGCCCACGACACGCGATTTCGTCAACGTTCTCAGAATCGAACCAAACTTGACCCACAGGACCAGCGTATCGCTACGAGTCCGATGGCGCAAGTTTCGTCTCAATCTGACGAGTGTGCACGAAGTTAGGGTGATTTGCAGAAAAGGCGGATACGGAGCGATGTCCGCGGATACGCGTTGATTCCGGTGTGCACGCACACCCGAATCAGCTTCCGCGAAATCTCACACGTCCGTATCGATGCTGCGCACGTATCTGTGAAGACCGCACGCGACCAAGTCGTCCCGTTTGGCGGGACGTACTCGGTTCCGGGGTGAAACAGGGTCTGGTTTTTCCTGTTTTTGGATCGCGGTGTGCGATCACCACAGGATGCGATGTCCCGAACAGTTTGTCCGGACACCGAGAGGGTCATACAGGCTTCACAACGCAATTTACGGAATTGAAAACGGAGCTACGAGGCGAAAGTTACACATACCTGAAGGAGACCCGAAAACAGGGTCGAAATCGTGTCCGTGTCGTGTCGGACACGACACGAAGAAAAGGGGATTTAGGGTTAGCGTTTCGGGACAGCGGCGGCCGGCCGGAGGCCTGGGCGGCGCTGGCTGGCCGGTGGTGGTCGGGGAGGGTTCGCCTGGGCGAGGCGGATCCGTCGACGGGCGGGGCGGCGTCGGAGGCCGACGGGAGGCGGCTCCAAGGCTGCTGCTGCTGCTGTTCTGCTCGTCGGGGCCGGCGTGCGGCGGAGCTCGAGGAGAGGGGGAGGAGGAGGAGACGGTTAGGGCCGGAGGGAGAAGTCTGGGGGGGGTTTATGTAGGCTGAGAGGGTGGAGGGGAGGCCGAGAGGGGCGGCGGCCAGCGCGGGGTCAGGCGCAGCGGGCGGAGGTCGTGGGGTGATGGCCGGGCGCGGCGGACGCGCCGTTGGACGCGGGGGAGGGGAGAGGGTCAGGCGGTTCGGGTCGGGTCGGGCGGCGGGTGGACCCGACCCGACCCGCTAGGCGGATCGTGGGCTGGGTGACGGGCCGGGCTGGGCTGAAATGTTTTGGGCCGGAAAAATAATGAAAAATATAATAATAATAATAAATAATAAATTAATTAATTTATAAAATGGTTTTTAGGCATTTAAAAATAGTTCTGGGGCCCAGAAAAATCCAGAAAAATTACCCTAAGTCCAATTTTTCATTTTACACCCAAAAATATTATTTTCATGACATTTTAATATTATTTATAGCCAATTAAAAATCATTTATAAATTAAAAGCCTTGATTTTAATTACAGAAAATTCACAGAAAATTCCAGAAAATTGGGAAAAATCCAAGATTTAATAATTTGAGAAATTAGGGGGTTTACAACCTACCCAACTTACAAAAATTTCGTCCTCGAAATTTAAGAATAACAAGGCACGAAAGGAAAGGCCGAAAAAAATAAATACAATATACCTCAGGGTTCAAAAAGGTAGGGGTATCGCTCTCTAATCTCGTCTTCTCGCTCCCAGGTGGATTCGCCGGGGGAATGGTGCTTCCAAGCTACGCGAACCAGTGAGATAACCTGGTTCCGTAGGACTTTCTCCGAGCGATCCAGGATCTCCACGGGTTGCTCTTGGTAAGTCAAACTTGGGCCTACTTCGAGCTCTGAGTGATCCAAAATGTGGCTGGGGTCTGACACATACTTTCTCAGCTGCGACACGTGGAAGACGTTATGGACTCCTTCCAGAGAGGGTGGCAATGCCAGACGGTATGCCACTTCTTCGATTTTCTCCTGTATGCCAAAAGGTCCGATGAATCTTGGGCTGAGTTTTCCACTCCTTCCGAATCTAATGGTGCCACGTGTCGGGGAAATCTTTAAGAATACCAGTTCTCCAACCTTTAATAAAGTCACAATCAAGTCTTAGTTCCATAAGAAAAATATTTAAATTGACTTGAATTTCATAAATTTAATTACCTCAAATTCCAAGGGCCTTCGGTGGCTATTTGCCCAATGTCGTTGCCTGTCTTGAGCCACTCGAAGTCTGTCCCTTATTTGCTTTACCTTCTCAGCTGAATCGATCACCATCTCTGGTCCCAGTAGGGCTCTTTCTCCAATGTCGTCCCATGATAGCGGGGTACGACATCTTCGGCCATACAGGGCTTCAAATGGAGTCATCTCGATACTGGCTTGGTAGCTGTTATTATAAGAGAACTCCACCAGATGTAAATAGTCTTCCCAGGATCCTCCAAAATCCAGAACACATGTACGGAGCATATCTTCAAGTGTCTGGATGGTACGTTCCGATTGTCCATCGGTTTGGGGATGATAAGCTGTGCTGAATTTGAGTTGAGTCCCCAAGCTGGCTTGTAAGCTCTTCCAGAAGTGAGAGGTGAATCTTGAATCTCTGTCGGAGACAATACTTACTGGAACTCCATGCAGCCTAACAATATGTCTGATATATAACTCTGCCAGCTTCTCTGTAGATAGCCCTACTTTGAAAGGTAGAAAATGTGCAGACTTGGTCAGTCTATCTACTATCACCCAGATTGCATCCTTACCACTAGGTGTTCTTGGAAGACCGGAAACAAAATCCATTGTGATATGTTCCCACTTCCACTCTGGAATGGGTAGTGGTTGAAGCAATCCTCCAGGTCGTTGTCTTTCAGCCTTAACTTGCTGGCACACTAAACAACGAGATACGAACCTGGCTACTTCTTTTTTCATGCCATGCCACCAAACATGCGTCCTCAGGTCCTTGTACATCTTGTTGGCTCCTGGATGTATGGAGTATTGCGATCTGTGCGCCTCTTGCATAATTTCTTCTCTTATGTCTCCTTGAGGTACACATAATCTATCGCCATGTCTCAGCGATCCATCTTCATGAATTCTGAATTCTTCTACTAGTCCAGCTTGCACTTGACCTCGAAGGCTTCGCAGGCCTTCGTCCTGAAACTGAGTCTCCTTGATCTTGTCCATTAGAGTAGACTGAATCTGTAAGTTCATCATTTGGCCTTCTTTTCCTGGGATAATTACTTCAATACCTAAATTTTCCAAGTCCTCCAGCAGGTGTCTGTCCGTAGTCAAGTACATCGCCATAGGATACCTGCTTAGAGCATCAGCAACTACATTTGCCTTCCCAGGATGATATTGAAGAGTGATATCAAAGTCTTTCATTAGTTTCAGCCACCTTCTTTGCCTCATGTTTAGCTCTTTCTGAGTGAAGATATATTTTAGACTCTTATGGTCTGTAAATATTTCTACCCTTTCCCCATAAAGGTAATGCTTCCAAAGTTTAAGAGCAAAAATGACAGCTGCCAATTCTAAATCATGGGTTGGATAATTCTTTTCATGTGGTCGAAGCTGTCTAGAGGCATATGCTATTACTTTCTTATTCTGCTCCAATACACAACCTAGACCTTTTCCAGAAGCATCACTATAAATAGCGAAACCTCCGGTTCCAGAAGGTAAGGTCAGAATAGGGGCAGAAGTCAGCCTTTTCTTCAATTCCTCAAAAGCATGCTGGCATTCATCAGTCCAGGTGAACTCTTCATCTTTTCTTGTTAATTTTGTCATGGGCTCCGCAATTCTAGCAAAGTCCTTCACAAACTTCCGATAGTAGCCAGCTAGTCCCAGGAAACTTCTAATCTCAGCTACAGAGTCTGGAGTGGGCCAGGATTCTACTGCAGCTATCTTCTTAGGGTCTACTGCTATTCCATCTCCAGTCACAACATGTCCCAAGAATTCTACTTTGTCTAGGAAGAAAGCACATTTAGACAATTTTCCATAAAGTTTTTCCTTCCTCAAAGTCTCCAATGCTAACCTCAAATGTTCTTCATGTTCTTCGGGGGTCTTGGAGTAGATCAAAATGTCATCAATGAAGACCACTACAAATTTGTCTAGGTATGGCTGGAAAACTCTGTTCATTAGGTTCATGAAAACTGCTGGAGCATTCGTCAACCCGAACGGCATTACTAAGAATTCGTAGTGTCCGTTCCGGGTATTGAAAGCAGTTTTAGGGATGTCTTCTTTTCTCACCCTTACTTGGTGGTAACCAGACCTCAAATCAATCTTTGAAAAGACCCGAGCTCCACTCAACTGATCAAATAAGTCATCTATCCTGGGCAGGGGATACTTATTCTTAATTGTTAAGGCATTTAAGGCCCTATAGTCAATACACATTCTGGATGTTCCGTCCTTCTTGGGCACAAAAAGTATTGGGGCTCCCCAGGGTGAGACACTAGACCTAATGAACCCTTTGTCTTCTAGCTCTTTGATTTGTTCATTAAGTTCTATTATCTCATTCTTGTTGATTCTGTAGGGATTCTGAGATACTGGTGCTGCTCCTGGCACTAAGTCAATGGAGAATTCAACTTCTCGGTCTGGGGGTAAGCCTGGGAGATCCTCAGGGAAGACATCTAGGTATTCAGAGATGATAGGTGGCAACTCTTCTGTTACTAGGGCTCCACAAATTTTGTTATTACCCATTTCTCTAGAACCCCTAGCAAATTCAAATTCTGGCTGGCCAGGGGGTCTGAAGATTACACTGCCTCTGTGACAGTCTATTGTGGCATAATGTTGACTTAACCAATCTATACCCAGTATAATATCAAAACTGGGCACTGGCATTACAAGTAGTCTAGCATACAGTTCTCTTCCACATAATGTAATAGGGCAATTGTTACAGGCATCACTAACCGGAATGATTCCTCCACCGGTAATGATCTTATAACAATTCCTAAGGGGTTTAGTGGTTAAACTATGCTTCATAAGAAATTCTACTGACATGAATGAATGTGAAGCTCCAGAGTCAAATAAAGTAATAGCTGGTATTGAATTTATAAGCACGGAACCTGTGATCACGTCAGCTGTGGCTTCTGCTTCTTCCAGAGTCATTGCATAAGCACGGCCTTGCTGCGGTGCACCCCTCTGTTGTTGCTGTTGGTGCTGAGCAAAGCGTTGTTGCTGAGTTGGAAGCGGAGGTCCCCTTTGTTGTGCTGCTGGGGGCCTGGCCTGGACTGGAGCCTTTGGTGCAGCTGGACGTCCTTGAGCAACAGGACAGTCCCTCAATTGATGTGCTGGGGAACCACAATAGAGGCAAGCACCTAGCCTCTTTCTACAGTCTTGCCAAGTGTGGCCTGGTTTTTGGCAATAGTTGCAAGGGGGAGCTCGTTGGTTCTGTCCTTGAGCCTGGGGTGCTGGAGCTCGAGGGGGAGGACGCTGATTTTGCTGCGGGGCCCTCTGCTGTTGTTGTTGTTGAAAAGGGCGTTTGTTGGGTCCCGCATTTCCGGTATCTCTTTCTCGCTTCAGTTTGTGCCCCATGTCTCTCTCGACTCCTTGTGCCACGCTCAGGATTTCTTCATAGGTGCGAGCTCGACTGGTGGTGACAGCAAGGCGGATATCCGAAGATAGCCCCTTCTTGAATCTTCGGGCTCTGTCCTCCGGGGTACGAACCATGTACTCCGCAAAGTGGCTTAACCTGCTAAATTTAGCAGTATATTCATCAACAGTCATGTTACCTTGTTCCAGTCTCTCGAATTGGCTTTCGAGAGCTTCCCGAGCCACTTCGGGATAAAATTTCTCCTTGAATAGCCTCTTGAAGTCCTCCCAGGTGACGTCGGGAGCAGATAGTTGGGGTTCATCTCTGAACCAGGTTCGAGCAATATCGAACAGTTGCAGGCTAGCGGATTCAACTTTGAGATCATCGGGAACCCGAGCAGTCTTCAGGAGTCTCTCGACATTCTCTATCCACTCATCAGCGTAGAGAATGCCCTCAGTTCCATAAAATTTCAGAGGCCTAAGGTTCTTGAAGTCTTTAGCACTCCCTGGCCTCTTGAGTGACGACTCCTGGGGTTTAAGAGCTTCTGAGAGGCTGGTCCGCAGAAGTGCCGTCTGTTCTTTCTGGGATTCCACTAATCCCTGGAATACTCCTATTAGCTGTGCCCCATCTAAGGTAACTGCCGGAACAGATGGGGGCGGCGGGAGTGCAAGAGTCTCGGGCACATTCGGCTCAGCTGGTTCTGATGTGCCTCCTACTGTGTTCCTCGTCTGAACCATTCTGAAAGATTAAGGGATAGGAAGATCAGAATAGAAATACTTGGAAATCAAAGGCGATAGGAAAATTGAGCAGCAATGATATCAAGAATTGAAATAAGGACGCTATACTGTGAATGAGCTTTTCCTAGAATCCTCAATTTTATTCCATACCCTGTCCTAGGGTATTACCCTATTTTAGGATAAGACCTGCATGGGCCACCATAAAAACGTGTCACGACCCGCACCCGGAAGTTCGGACACGAGTACGTGGGTACGTCCAGCCTACGCCGCAGAGTCGGCGGTAGTACGCTGTCTAGGTCAATCCATCTAACTAATCTAACTCATTCACAATTTAACATAGGCAAGATAATAATGAGAATAGAAACTTAAATTTTGCAACTGAAATGAATGAGACAACAATTCAAATGTTTAGTACAGGAATTCCAAAATAAAATCGGGGACAAACCCGATTAAATAAGATAAGAACAGAAATAAAAGATAGCTACTAAAAGCTACTCAGCAGCAGGGGTCTCCTGGGTAGGTTCTGGTTCTTCATAAGTATCATCTGTCCCCTCATAGGGACCATAATAAGTAGGGGCAAGGTCCTCATCATCGCCTAAATCAACAGATCCAGTCAGGAAAGGAGCAAAGTACACAGTACACAGCAAGATTAAACTAAATATTTATGACAATTAAATACTGAGTATCATGTTAAGGGAATTGCATAAAATAATGTCAATATCTCAGAGTCACAACTATACGCAGGAATATGAGAAAATAGAAGTAAATGAGCAGGAAATAAAACTGCAACAGTCAGCAAGAAATATAACATGACTAGAAACTATCTGTATGAAACTTGTGTTTGTTTTTAGAATACTTAGTTGGCATGTAGGGGTTTATAAGGCTAATCCGGCCGTCATAAACGGCTATTATTCACGAATAATCGAGATCCGGCTGATGGACAGTCGTGTACCAACAGCTATTATTCACGACAAGGGGAAGGGTAAACTACATGCCTTTCAGTATTCTCCCACCCGACATGATAACAAGACATGAATTCCAATAGTCAAGACATGAAAATTCAGCATTTCTAACACTAGGTGTAATCATCAAGGGTACTAGTAAAACAGGAAATTAATTATCACAATATATAGATTTAACTTGAAGTGCAGGTACTTGCCTGTTGTTTGGATCTGTTTAATTAGGTTCTTGGGAGAAATGTCCAGAGATGAGTCCAAAAGCTGAAACAGACATTACCATCACTCTCAGAAGATGTCAAATAGCTAGAAACGCCTGTCCTTGGGTCCAATTTGGAGACAAGGACAAAAACGGCAGTTTCGGGTCAAAACGGGGTCCGCCGTTGGGCCCGCTTTGCACCGAAAAACGTGTCCGGGTCAAAGGTCTCCAAATTCACCAAACTTAGTGTTAACAGGTCAGGAACGCTGATACGAACCCAACGGAACTTCCAGATTTGGATTCCGATGAGCCGAACACAAAATTGCCCGTCGAGCGGGGCCTGTGGGGCCCACGACACGCGATTTCGTCAACGTTCTCAGAATCGAACCAAACTTGACCCACAGGACCAGCGTATCGCTACGAGTCCGATGGCGCAAGTTTCGTCTCGATCTGACGAGTGTGCACGAAGTTAGGGTGATTTGCAGAAAAGGCGGATACGGAGCGATGTCCGCGGATACGCGTTGATTCCGGTGTGCACGCACACCCGAATCAGCTTCCGCGAAATCTCACACGTCCGTATCGACGCTGCGCACGTATCTGTGAAGACCGCACGCGACCAAGTCGTCCCGTTTGGCGGGACGTACTCGGTTCCGGGGTGAAACATGGTCTGGTTTTTCCTGTTTTTGGATCGCGGTGTGCGATCACCACAGGACGCGATGTCCCGAACAGTTTGTCCGGACACCGAGAGGGTCATACAGGCTTCACAACGCAATTTGCGGAATTGAAAACGGAGCTACGAGGCGAAAGTTACACATACCTGAAGGGGACCCGAAAACAGGGTCGAAATCGTGTCCGTGTCGTGTCGGACACGACACGAAGAAAAGGGGATTTAGGGTTAGGGTTTCGGGACAGAGGCGGCCGGCCGGAGGCCTGGGCGGCGCTGGCTGGCCGGTGGTGGTCGGGGAGGGTTCGCCTGGGCGAGGCGGATCCGTCGACGGGCGGGGCGGCGTCGGAGGCCGACGGGAGGCGGCTCCAAGGCTGTTGCTGCTGCTGTTCTGCTCGTCGGGGCCGGCGTGCGGCGGAGCTCGAGGAGAGGGGGAGGAGGAGGAGACGGTTAGGGCCGGTGGGAGAAGTCTGGGGGGGGTTTATGTAGGCTGAGAGCGTGGAGGGGAGGCCGAGAGGGGCGGCGGCCAGCGCGGGGTCAGGCGCAGCGGGCGGAGGTCGTGGGGTGATGGCCGGGCGCGGCGGACGCGCCGTTGGACGCGGGGGAGGGGAGAGGGTCAGGCGGTTCTGGTCGGGTCGGGCGGCGGGTGGACCCGACCCGACCCGCTAGGCGGATCGTGGGCTGGGTGACGGGCCGGGCTGGGCTGAAATGTTTTGGGCCGGAAAAATAATGAAAAATATAATAATAATAATAAATAATAAATTAATTAATTTATAAAATGGTTTTTAGGCATTTAAAAATAGTTCTGGGGCCCAGAAAAATCCAGAAAAATTACCCTAAGTCCAATTTTTCATTTTACACCCAAAAATATTATTTTCATGACATTTTAATATTATTTATAGCCAATTAAAAATCATTTATAAATTAAAAGCCTTGATTTTAATTACAGAAAATTCACAGAAAATTCCAGAAAATTGGGAAAAATCCAAGATTTAATAATTTGAGAAATTAGGGGGTTTACAAGATTCCCCGTTCTTCGGAGTGGTATGGACGTTATGCCTACACCTACCCATACGTACCAATGTTGTCCTCACATTGCATTCACTAGATGGTTAGCACACCCTTTATTTATTTTTATTCAGTATTTATATATATGGCATGCTTCTATGTATTTTGTTACATCCCTCTGAGGACCTGATACCTTTTCAGATTTGGACGAGACATATTACCCCACAGTGTACGGACCCGGACAGGAGACGAGGTACGCTACAGCTGAGGAGCTAAAGGTGCTACCGTCAGAGTTTCCGTGATCAGTTGGTAGGCCTTCTGCATAGGAGCGGGTGCATCATTATCTAGTCAACCGATGCCCTAGTCATTATTTTTTATCCATTATTTCAGTATTTTATTTCGTCATAGTAGTGGGTTTGTCCCCACCAGACATTCTTGGTTGTACTATGATATTTTGAGACTGGCGTTTATCTTCCAGCATTTATTATTAGTACTTTCTTGCTATTTATATTCTGGATGAGATTAGATTACCTGTTGTTGATTTATATGGGACATGTTAGTATTTAGGACAGCGTAGCACTCTTCGTTAGGATCCATTAAATTGGGATATCCTCGGAGATGTGACAGCTGGCTATTGCTACGTGGCCTAGTTCCATATATTTGGACTGGGGCGTGACATGGTTTTAGTGGTGGCCCATGTAGGTCGACTTTATCGCTTGTGGTATGGAAACATGCCCAGCGAACCTGCGATAGGATAGAAATGACTAGGTCTCATCCACTTGATTGCGTCTTAAACTTCCTTCGTATTACTTCTAAATATCTGCATCCTGTTTGTTTGATTTTGTACTCTTTTAATAAAGTCCTATCTCTTGCAGCAAGATGAACTTGCGCAGTGGAAGAGGAGCACCCAGTGTCGTGGTGTCAACCAACACCATCCAGAGAGAGGAGATACCCTAGAGAATAACTGGAGGGCAACCATCACCACAGGCCCCGGTAATTCAACAGGCCCCGCAGATACATTGGCATGAGACTTCTTAGGGCGATCCTACACAGCAGCCCGAGGGACAGACTTCCCAGACGATCCCCACACAGCATTTCGAAGGCCAGGCTTCGGGAGCTACACCGATGCCGCAAACCGAGAGGCCAACATCGGAGGAGACACCTACTGCACAGCGAGAGGTTCCATTACCACCACCTCCACCCTATCCACCCCAGACGCCATACTCAGATGGACAGCCCCAGATGCCACACTCAGATGGACAGCCACAGATGCTTCAGTTCTTCCAGACTATGATGCAAGCACAGTGGCATCAGACCGAGACATTGAGACAGAGTTTGATTGTAGTATTAGAGAGGACACATGTCACAACACCAGTACCAGCACCTCCACCAGGCCAGACAGGTGGCACTGTTAGATGGTTCCGACAGATGGAACCAGATACTTTTCAGGCAACGAGACTGTAGAGCAGATCTCCGATTGGGTCGCCAACACGGAGATGCTACTAGAGGCTTCGCAACTGCATCCAGACCTTTGGATGACCGCAGTGAGAGCCCAACTAAAAGGCAACACCCATCACTGGTGGGATTCTATTGAGCGAAGTATAGGCAAGAACCAGACTTGGGAACAGTTCCTAGAGTACTTCAACGCAAAGTATTTCCCGGCCACAGTCAAAAATGCCTTCTAATCCCAGTTTCTACATCTAGAATAAGGGAATATGACTTTTGACGCATATGACGCAGAGTTTAGCCATCTCAGCAGATTTGGTGCTGTCCTGGTACCCAATGATCTAGAGAAAGCCCAGAGATTCCATCACGGCCTCACTTTCGAGCTACAGAGGTATCCTACCACACAGGCGATAATTTCTTATGAGGAGGTCCTTGCAGAGGCGAGGATCCAGGAGGCCATTGGTAGAGGAGCAAGACGTTCCAGCATGACCACACCAGCCAGAGCCCAGCCCGGAGCAGGAGGACCGATCCGTCGTCCCGGAGTGCAGAGACAACAGAGGATAGAAATTGGATTTAAATTAACTAAAATAAGTGCGTGCGGTGTTCTTGAATTAATTAGAAGTACATGAGAATGAAATTAGGTAGGACACAAGTGTCATGGACGTAGAGGGCTCAGAGTAGAATTTTATCATAAATTGGGTTGCACGAAATGGGTCAAGATTGTGTCTCCAATTTCGATTGGAACGCAACAAGGATATAAAGTTAAAATTATTTAGAATTAATAATAAACGTCCGCGACGAATATTGTGCGACTAAAATGTAGCACAAGAGAGCATAATTATAAGTTACGCAAAGGTCAGAATGGTAGGCGGCCACGTCTAGGACAAGGTTGTGAAATTTGGAGGAAGGCAATGGCTAGTATAGTGCTCCAATTATCGAAGCAACGGTAAGGTGCACTAGGTGATATAAATATTATATAATTAAATAAAATATTGTGTCCTATTTCCAATTGGATACAAACTAGCCCTAGTTTCTCTATCTATGCCAAGTAGACCTAATTTTGGGTGAGGGGGTTTACATCAAACTTCAACTTGTAACTCCTACTAAAATGATAAATGCAGTCGCTTCTTCTGGTTATTCTCTTGATTTATGGCACAATAGACTAGGGCATGTTCATTGTAAAAGAATAAACAAGATGTCCAGTCTAGGGCTTATCTCCAAATATGGAGGTAAGGAGGCGGAGAAGTATGAGGTCTGTATGCAGACAAAGATCACCAGAAAGTCGTTCAAGCGGGTTAACCGAAGCACAGATCTTCTGGAGTTGGTGCATTCAGATATCTGTGACTTCAAACAGTTCTCCACAAAGCCAAGATGAAGTATTTTATTACATTCATCGACGACTACTCGAAGTATGCGTTCGTCTATCTGCTCAAGTCAAATGACGAAGCATTCGAGAAGTTCAAGGAGTTCAGGGATGAAGCTGAACGTCAGACAGGGCAACAACTCAAGAGACTAAGAAGTGATCGAGGCGGAGAATATAGGTCTATTGAATTCACATCATTCTACAAAGAACATAGAATTGTCAGTGAGACGACTGCTCCGTATTCTCCTCAATCAGATGGAGTAGTTGAGAGAAAGAACAGGACGTTGACAAAAATGATGAACTCAATGCTGTTAACTGCGAATCTTCCAAAATGCTTCTGGGGAGAAGCTGCGTTGACGGCTACGTTCATCCTGAACAGAGTGTCGTACGCAACATCCGATGTCACTCCTCATGAACTTCGGTTCAAAGTCAGACCCAACTTGAATGTCATTCGTGTGTGGGGGTGTCTGGCATATGTGAAGCTCCCGGACTTAAAGATTCAGAAATTGGGTACGAGGACAACGAATACCATCTTCTTGGGTTATGCTAAGAAGAGTGATACTTGGAGGTTTCTTGATATAGAATCAAATCATATCATTGAATCTCGTGACGCAAAATTCTTTTATGATAAATTTGTAAGGCACATGAACATTATTATCGCGGATATTTCGGAGAATAATGTGGGTGCACAGGAGGCTGAAGTCTCCAAAAAAGATGTAGTACGTACATGAAGGAGTTTGTCATTCCATAGACAACGTTCGAACCAGAACAAGCAGAACCGAGAACTAAGCGGGTGAGGAGACAGAAAGACATTCAAGAAGATTTTGTCACCTATCATGTTGAAGCAGATCCGCTTACCTATGATGAGGCGATGAAGACCAGATATGCTGTCTTCTAGAGGGAGGCTATCAATGACGAGTATAACTCAATAACCTCCAACAACACTTGGATGTTGGTCGATCTGCCGGAAAGAGCTAAACCAATCGGATGCAAGTGGATCTTTAAAAGGAATATGAAGGCCGATGGAACTGTTGACAAGTTCAAGGCAAGGTTAGTTGCCAAGGGATTTTTTCAGAAGCAGGAGATCGACTACTTTGTCACATATGCTCCAGTAGCGCGGATGATGACCTTCAGGATGTTGATTGCTCTGAGTGCAATTCACAAGATAGTTATTTATCAGATGGATGTCAAAACAGCATTCCTGAATAGAGAGTTGACCGAAGAGATTTATATGTAACAGCCAGAAGGATTTGTAGTCAAAGGTATTGAAGACAAAGTTTGCAAGTTGGTAAAATTCTTGTACGGTCTGAAGCAAGCTTCCAAGATGTGGCACAAAAATTTGATAAAGTAATAAGATCAAACGGCTACAAAATCAGCGAGATGGGCAAGTGTGTTTACACAAAGTTCGCTGACGGAAGAGGGGTCATTGTCTGTCTTTACGTAGACGACATGTTGATCCTAGGCACGGATCTAGCACGAGTCATTGAGACAAAGAAGTTTCTCTCATCCAAGTTCAATATGAAGGACTTGGGAAAAGCTGATATTATCCTCGGGATAAAGATCATCCGGATGGACACTGGAGTGGCGTTGTCACAGTCTTATTATATTGAAAAGATGCTCATACGCTATGGATATCAGAATCTTCCAGGGATCGATACTCCATACATATGACAAGAAGCTGAAACCAAATACTAGGAAAAGCGTCAGGCAGTTGGAGTATTCAAGCGTCATTGGGAGTTTGATGTATGCAACAACTGCCACAAGACCTGACATAGCTTTTGTCTTAGGGATGCTGAGTCAATTTACGAGCAACCCAGGTTTGGAGCACTGGAAGGATGTGAAGTGAGTGATAAGATATCTCAGGAGGACTCAGAAGTATGCACTGCACTACAGCGGATATTCGACAGTAGTGGAAGGCTTTAGTGATGCAAGCTGGTATTCAGAAGTAGAGAGAGAAATGTCTACAGGAGTGTACATCTTTTCCATGGGTGGAGCTGCTATATCGTGGAAGTCGAAGAAGCAGACTATGCTCTCTCATTCCTCGATGGAATCTGAGTTTTATGCACTGGCTGCTGCAGCGGATGAAGCAGAGTGGCTTCGGGAGTTCATGTATGATCTTCTATTGGTTAGTGTGCAGATTCTGACGGTATCGATATACTGCGACAACTAAGCGACTGCAGCGGTAGCATTAAATGACCTCTTCAATGGTAAGAAGAGGACCGTGCGATTGAGGTACAGGGCAGTGAATGATCTGATAAAGACTAGAGTCATTGCAGTAATTGATGTTCGGAGTCAGGAGAACCTGGAGGACCCGTTCACCAAGGGTCTCAAGCACCAGCTGGTCGAGGACACAGCAACCAAAATGGGCTTGAAGTTCTGATATTGTGTCTATGTAATTCTACCATAAATTTTTATGCTATTAGTTCAAAGAAAAATCTACTAGGCATCTAGTTTTTGGTTCAAAGAAGGACCATTGACTGGAAGAATATCAGAAACTGTGGGTAGTCTTTTGAGACATTGAGGGATTACGGACCCAGAACCACTGTTGTCTACTTCTTGTTCTTTATGAAGAACAATTTCCTGTGGAATGATGGCTTTGACGCCTTAATGAGTTCTTAGACAGAGTGAATGTCCGGTATGCTTTACAGGAAGCACGTAGTTGCAGCACTACAAGGGACTTGTATTCCATGCTACAGTGGTGTGACACCACAGAGGTAAAAGATGTTAATCATCGGCATTAAGTCATGTCACAGCGGCGTAGCACCGAGCATAGGCAGGAGGCCTAATGCTGTAGAATGAAGAGTGGTAGACAACACTACAAATAGGTCGATGACCTCATGTTACAGTGGTGTGACACCACAGAGATAAAAGATGTAAATCCTCGACGGAAAGTCATGTCATAGCGGCTTAACACCGCAAGGAAGCACAAGGCTTCGTGCTGGGTAGTTTGGCACTACAAAGAGGGAATAAAGCTCATGCTACAGTAGATGACACCATATAAGGGAGTGAACCTCGGCAGAAGGCCATGTAATAGTTGCGTAGTACCGCAAGGAAGCGTAATGCTTCATGCCAAGGACTCTTTAAGAACTCACCTATAGTGTATGGAAAGAGATACATGTCGTCTCTTGAGGGAAAACTTGTAGACAACCAAAATACATACACCAAAATCAGGCGTGCACGGGACCTTCAATGTGCAACCGGAAGCACAGTTGATGTCATTGTGTGAGTGGAAAGAATTACAACTATGGGACAGAATTCAAGGCTTAGTACATTCTTGTATCATATTGTTATTTTGACCCATGCAGGAAGATTCAAGTCGAAGCGACATCTATCCTAATGCGTGATGGGCAATCACTGTGAGGAATGCTCAACCCATATATTGAGATATGTGGGAGATTGTTGGTATTTTTGCCTTTGGACTATGAAAGATAGTCTCACATTGGCTACACCACCAAGTGGGTATCTCAATATAATGCTTTGTTTGTGTTGAGGTGTGCACATGGGGTGTGGTGATGCACATGGGTGCCATGTGGGAGTATTTTATTAGGATGAAGAAGGATTAACTCCTTAATGAAAGCATTTATTCTTTTTGTCATTCTCTTAGAATTTATTCCATAGGAGCTAAGCCCCAAAGGGGCTTAGTGACTCGGACTCGGACTCGGGCTCAGGCTCAAGGGCGCAAAGTGGCACTTTGTTGGCGCACTTTGCACTTAGCACGTCAGTATCGGCGTAGGCGTTTGTGCGCATTTGATGCGCTCTCTCATGCGTGAGCTGCATGCGCTGCCGCATGCGCGGTCGCAAGGGAGGTATCATGGGCAGGCCGCATGGGCTGTCGCATGGGCCGCCGCATGCGATGTCGCATGGGCTGCTGCATGGGTTGCCGCATGGGTTGCTGCATGCGTTGTCGCATGCGCTGCTGCTGCTGCGGATATATTTAAACGGTTATGGAAAGATATGGGATATGGTCTGTTATTCAAATCCTTTTTTTTAGGATTTGAAATTAATTTGTGCCTATCTTATAGGGATTCGTAATTAATATGTTCCTATCTTTCCGTAGCTGTTGGACGGCTAGGGTTTTCACCCTCTCTCTATAAATACTCTCTTCGTGCCTCTTTGAGGACTTACTTCGAAAATTAGGAGATGGAGAGAGTTGCTGCTGCCGCCACCATTGGAGTTCAGGGAGTTCGTACGAGTCCAGATAGAGGAGACATCGAGCGTTCCAGAAGTTCTACGTAAACTTGCTGATTCCTGGGAGCAGATCGTGTGGGACGAATCTTGCTTTGAGCAACGGTGATCTTTATCACCCCAACAAGCAAAGTCTCTTCTTCTTCTTCCTCCTCCTCTCTTCTGTGAGTTGTAACTCTGTTCTGTCCGTTTGCAATTGCGATTGCAAGGAAGAACTAGAAGATAGTTTTCTCTGATTCTTTTATTATTTTGTTTCAAGTTGTAATCAGATCCTATATATTATCTTCTTGTTGGATCGAAAGATATCATGAAGGGAACTCTTGTGTGAACTCCTGATCTCGACTTCAACTTCTGGTTCTACCATCTTTGATTAAGCCCCGGAAATAACATCATTAACTTGTCGTGTCATATTCGTGTTGATGCAACAATGGCGGCAAGAAAGCCTACCTGCCAAGCAACTCTACATGGTCGTAGCAAGTAAATGAACATTACATGACTTCCAATAAGGAGAAAAAAGACAGTTGAGAGAAATATAAAAAAAAGAAGAGTCCAAGATGAGCGTACTTCAAGATCATTACTCGTATTAATTAATCTTCAAGACTGTGAAATGTCGAATTTGGTGTCGATTCTTAATCACGTCTTTTGTATGAGGTACCTCTAATTTCATATAACTGATTTTGCTTAAAAAATCTTGATTATTTAGATTGATTAGTAGACAAAAAAAAAATCAATAGAACTTACTAATTAACTAGAAATTCCATTTCTAAAGATTTCGTTGTAATCCACATTAATATGATATAGGATATCTCAAAGATCCTTGGTGTATTGAATTTATCTGCCATAACTCGGATTTGTATTACCTTTTTTATTGGTGGCAATCATGAGATTAGATTTCACAAGTTCGGGTTTCCATTATCCTTGCACCTAAATTCAGTCACAACTAAGATTGAATTAACTCAGGAGAGAATAATCCATAAGCTCACATAAAAAATGATCATAAATAGAGATGACTATGGAGATTCTAACATCCGTGAGTTCTTTGTTATGGGAAGGTTGTCACTTGTCAGAGGGTGTTAGATCTGGCTCGATACGAAATGGTGCTACATAAACTTAGAATGGAAGTTGATAGGTTTAGTTGCTTCTTCATCAATATATGAACTGCATATATATAACTCTTCAATCACCAACTAATTCAAGCAATTACAATACTGACAACCCCCACAACAAGCGTGTGCAAGTCATCTTACACAACACTACTACTACTACCGCAGCATTCTTAAAAAACAGGAAATGTAGCATTATTAATGTACTCTGAGGAGAGAGGTGTGCTTCAGTTGAGTAAGTTAGGGGTGTTTCCATGACCCACGCCAGGGCTACTACCAGGATTAGTAGGTGGAAGATATCCAAGTAGGAGCTCATCATTGACTGCAGGTTCAAGGCTCTCCTCTTTCATGCACCGGGGCTTCGGCTTCTTAGCAGAGGCCGAGCTCTCGATTATCAGAGTTGCATGACGCTCTAGTGTTCTCGCACACTCAGCATGGAAGGGCCGAGTTACCAGAAGAATCATGACTAGGATTGCGCTAAGCGATACATCTCCTGCATACAGGGCCATGGACAACAGAGAGGGGGTAGCTAGGCTGCTGATCCTGAGTAAATTGTAGTAGTATTGAGT